>MU741050.1:120498-152069 GCA_026770625.1 Nicotiana glauca | reverse complement strand
TTTTTTTGTAAATCAGTTTGTCGGCCCCCCCCCCCCCCCCTCCCCCCCTCCCCGTCTCTGAATTGATAGATTTCATGCCTATAGGTCCTGTTTAACACAGACAAATGGTTAAATAATTAATGAACTATCAATTTTCTACCACTACATCTAAGCAGGACTAATTCAGACTCCTTATCTGGGAAATATATCGTAAATCAATTCTTCCTACGCTAGTTTTAATCAAGGACCTAAACAATATGTGTAAGACATGCTAAACAATTCGCTTCTTTGTGTGAGGAGGCCTACTTGAGCCTTTAATTGTTCCTATTTCCCCGTTAACTGCTTTATGTATTTTGGTTGTCGCCCTAGAATTTTATCCTTTTAAAACCTATGAAAAGCCAAGCTCCCTCCTTTTAGGATTAGTAGTCCTAATGCCTCCGGGACTGATAGGTTGGACGGGTAATAGCATGTAATAGGTAACGATACCATTCCGCGCTTAATACCTTAACGGGGTGGGAAGAGTAGACATAGAGATGATGATCACACGATAACACCATGCGTACGATTGGTTACCGGTGTTGTGTGGATGATCCATGTGTTTTACAAACCTAGGACCTCTTTCCTTTATGTAACCTTGTTTAATATCAACAAAATTCTATCTTTTCAACTACCCAAAACTCCTCTTTAATTTTATTCAATGTCTTGATTAATTTTTTCCATTTAGTCTCTCCCCTCAAACAAGTTGTAGATCTTGATTCCAACATCCTTGTCACGTATCTATTTGTAAAACTTAGGTGTGAGATTATATGTATACTTATTTAAATTAAAGTTACAATATAGCATGGTCGGGAACCACACTAGTGGATCTTGAGGGGTGCCTAACACCTTCCTCTCGAGATAATTTCTAGCCCTTATCCGAACTCTGGTTTTCAAACTCAAAACCCTTAGTGTCCTAATGCACTTAATCATTAGGCAGCGACTCTTCAATTCCAAAAACCCAATTCCCAATCGGGAATAGAGTTGTCTTCCTAAAATGTCGTAAACCTGATTTTGCTTTAGAAAAAGGGGTCGTCGACAGCATGGCGACTCTGCTGGGGATATCTTTAGGCTTTTACCACTTCATGTTATTTGTGAATTTATTGCTTCTTTATTACTTTATTTAATGTCTTTATTCGAAACTGACTTGTCTTTTTGTTTCTTTTTCTTGAACGCTTCCGTTTACTATTTTCCTTCTATACCGTTGTAATTTTTTCCACTAATTATTATAATTATTATAAATGATGAAATACGTGACAATTTGTTTCATTATTTTAATTGCATCTTCAACATGATATTCCACTCGTGCCAAACAAATACCATAGCAACACTTGATGAATTGTTACACTCTTCCAATATTATTACCCCCTAAATTTGGCAAAGGCGTATTTGTNTCCCTTTCCTTATTTTCACAAATCAAGTACCACTGGACTTTTACCTTAAATATCTTCTATGTATTTACCCTTATTTTTCTGCTCTACACAAGATATTTACTTTATCTCCTTCCTTAAATAACTTCTGCCCATTACCGTTTAAATTTGAACTCCTTAATTAAAGGAAGCCCATATACTGATTGATTTTAATGGGTACATAGTTCCATAATTACTACTAAACTATGATTCTTGCCTTATTTTCTACACCTGTTTTCAATTATATATATCCTGCTCTTTCTTTAACAGACAGACGAATTTTAAGCATATAGAAATCACAACTCTCTTCTAAAAACCTACATTGTTGCTTCTTAATTGCACTTTTGCTTCCACAAGTCTACTGTTTCTTCCTTCTTGCTTCTTTAACCTGGTATGCCCTAAAATTAATTTCAGTATCTCTCCCAACGTGTTTATTCACATTCTTTGCATCTATGCTTGCCTTTAGTTCTCTGCATAGTTAATTTTAGAGTATATATGTGTTGTGCCTGTTCTTTCTATATTTCTTTGTTGATAGTGTAAATAATTGCTACCATACCCTTATTCCCCTATGTGTGCTGAGTTAACGTATAGCCTGGCAGCATCCCAATTGCTGTCCAGGGTTGAACCTGACCTTCAATAAGGTCCTAACTCCCAATTTTAAGGCTGACAAGCTGGTCAGGGGTGTGCTAGCAGCCCAGTTGCTAGGCATGACTACTAGTCTGCCCTGGCTCCCCCTAATTCCCTTTCATTGCACTTACACTTACTCCTAGTCTTTATGTCCGGCCCCTCTCTTATGAGCCTTGCTTTGGGGAACCTTGAGTTCCCTCTGAAGTTGGACATTTAAGGGCTGGCCTTTCCACACTGCACTATAATCTGTTCTGCAATGATATTTGGGGTGTAAGCATTGCCTGGAACTCTTGAAGTCCCTTGGAACTTTGACACATCCCAAATAACAGAAAAGCTTTGAAATCCGATCCTGGAAGTTAGTTTATCTCATATTATTAGACTTTGAGTATGGATTAGGCTGATTAGGTATAGATGTAATCACTGATGTATTTTATTATTTATTTGATTCACTTGGTCTGTAATAGGATTTTTAATAACTACTGGGGTATAGTGAAAAAGGATGGGATTGAAAGCACGCCAAAGGGGTAGAAATCATGTTCATAGGGTTATTACTTTCAAATTCTGCCGAGAAATCATGTTTATAGGTTACCATTTTCAAATTCAGCATTTCATATAGAAACCATGTTCATAGGGTTATTACTTTCAAATTCTACCTAGAAATCATGTTTATAGGTTACCATTTTCAAAATTTTTCATTTCATAGAAATCATGTTCATAGGATTATTATTTTCAAACCCTACATTTTCACGTAGATACCATGACAATAGGAAAATGTTATCTCTGAAATTCTGCATCTTCATATAGTTAATTACTAAAATTGAGCATCTTCATAGAGTTAACTACTAAAATTATGCACCTCATATAGATATCATGTTCGTAGGCTTCGTCTGCAATTTCACATAGATACCATGTTCCTAGGATTTTCTACCTTTTCGTATAGATGCCATGTCAATGAAAGTCTGCATATCATATAACTAGTCTGCCTATAGGACTTCCTGCATTTTTGCATGTGCATCTGTCATTAGGCAAATCCACTTATAGGATCTCACATATAGATGACCTAGCTATAGGATTTTTGCGTAACAAAATCAGTAACGCCTAGAAAGCATGAATATAAGAGTAACCAACTAAATCTGAATTGCCTACTCGCCTTTTAAATCTAAAATCAGTGGTAATTCGTCTAACACTCGCAGAACTCGTACTCTTGTAACCAATAGTAACTTTTTTTGTAAATCAGTTTGTCGTCGCCCCCCCCCCCCCCCCCCCCCCCCCCCCCCCCCCCCCCCCCCCCCCCCCCCCCCCCCCCCCCCCCCCCCCCCCCCCCCCCCCCCCCCCCCCCCCCCCCCCCCCCCCCCCCCCCCCCCCCCCCCCCCCCCCCCCCCCCCCCCCCCCCCCCCCCCCCCCCCCCCCCCCCCCCCCCCCCCCCCCCCCCCCCCCCCCCCCCCCCCCCCCCCCCCCCCCCCCCCCCCCCCCCCCCCCCCCCCCCCCCCCCCCCCCCCCCCCCCCCCCCCCCCCCCCCCCCCCCCCCCCCCCCCCCCCCCCCCCCCCCCCCCCCCCCCCCCCCCCCCCCCCCCCCCCCCCCCCCCCCCCCCCCCCCCCCCCCCCCCCCCCCCCCCCCCCCCCCCCCCCCCCCCCCCCCCCCCCCCCCCCCCCCCCCCCCCCCCCCCCCCCCCCCCCCCCCCCCCCCCCCCCCCCCCCCCCCCCCCCCCCCCCCCCCCCCCCCCCCCCCCCCCCCCCCCCCCCCCCCCCCCCCCCCCCCCCCCCCCCCCCCCCCCCCCCCCCCCCCCCCCCCCCCCCCCCCCCCCCCCCCCCCCCCCCCCCCCCCCCCCCCCCCCCCCCCCCCCCCCCCCCCCCCCCCCCCCCCCCCCCCCCCCCCCCCCCCCCCCCCCCCCCCCCCCCCCCCCCCCCCCCCCCCCCCCCCCCCCCCCCCCCCCCCCCCCCCCCCCCCCCCCCCCCCCCCCCCCCCCCCCCCCCCCCCCCCCCCCCCCCCCCCCCCCCCCCCCCCCCCCCCCCCCCCCCCCCCCCCCCCCCCCCCCCCCCCCCCCCCCCCCCCCCCCCCCCCCCCCCCCCCCCCCCCCCCCCCCCCCCCCCCCCCCCCCCCCCCCCCCCCCCCCCCCCCCCCCCCCCCCCCCCCCCCCCCCCCCCCCCCCCCCCCCCCCCCCCCCCCCCCCCCCCCCCCCCCCCCCCCCCCCCCCCCCCCCCCCCCCCCCCCCCCCCCCCCCCCCCCCCCCCCCCCCCCCCCCCCCNAACTCCTCTTTAATTTTATTCAATGTCTTGATTAATTTTTTCCATTTAGTCTCTCCCCTCAAACAAGTTGTAGATCTTGATTCCAACATCCTTGTCACGTATCTATTTGTAAAACTTAGGTGTGAGATTATATGTATACTTATTTAAATTAAAGTTACAATATAGCATGGTCGGGAACCACACTAGTGGATCTTGAGGGGTGCCTAACACCTTCCTCTCGAGATAATTTCTAGCCCTTATCCGAACTCTGGTTTTCAAACTCAAAACCCTTAGTGTCCTAATGCACTTAATCATTAGGCAGCGACTCTTCAATTCCAAAAACCCAATTCCCAATCGGGAATAGAGTTGTCTTCCTAAAATGTCGTAAACCTGATTTTGCTTTAGAAAAAGGGGTCGTCGACAGCATGGCGACTCTGCTGGGGATATCTTTAGGCTTTTACCACTTCATGTTATTTGTGAATTTATTGCTTCTTTATTACTTTATTTAATGTCTTTATTCGAAACTGACTTGTCTTTTTGTTTCTTTTTCTTGAACGCTTCCGTTTACTATTTTCCTTCTATACCGTTGTAATTTTTTCCACTAATTATTATAATTATTATAAATGATGAAATACGTGACAATTTGTTTCATTATTTTAATTGCATCTTCAACATGATATTCCACTCGTGCCAAACAAATACCATAGCAACACTTGATGAATTGTTACACTCTTCCAATATTATTACCCCCTAAATTTGGCAAAGGCGTATTTGTGGTAAAACCAGTCGATCAGCGGTGCAGTCGACGGTTCCATGCCTTTCCCTCTTGAGTTGTCCGCTCAAGGGTACCGGTCTAGCACCCCATAGGAACCATATTCTATTTAACTGTACATGCATCACTGTCAAGCCTAGTAGAGTCAGTTATGTTGTCCACAAAATGACTCCTTAAGATAGCCTTGTCCAAAGACCATTGGGTTTCCTTGGAACCCAAACAGACAACACCATATTCTATGCATTTATTTGGAGAACTGAATGTTGTTTATGCTAATTATTTATTTAAATAGTCGAGTCCGGCGGGGATAGGTTCTAACGCCTTGTTTTGCAGAAATGAGGCACGAAATCCCCAGGTTCGGCATGGTAACCAACATTCACCCAAGGTTGCTAAATTGGTGGGAATACCTTCATTCCAGTGACCGGACTCTCGTCCGCAGGTATTTGGGGAACTTACCCTCTCTTTTGGAAATTCAGCCTGACCAAAAAACCATAGAGGCTGCGATCTAATTATGGGGTAGTGATAGATCAGTGTTTCGATTTGGGGACCTTGAAATGACCCCATTGCTCGAAGAAATATGAGGGTTAGCCGGTATTCCTTGGGAGACTCCGAGTTTGCTAATGCTTGAAAACCGCAAGGGTAGGGGTTTCTTCAAAATAATGGGGTTTAAGAGAAACTCAGATTTGACTGGTTTGAAGGACTCCTATATTCCTTTCGACGATCTGTACAAGAGGTATGGTCATAGTAAGTGTGGCATATCCACAGGAGGGTTTTCGTCTTTATGTTCTACTTCTTGGGAATGATAGTATTTCCTATGAAGAAGGCTAGGATCCATACCAGACTAGCCATGGTCCCCAAGACACTAATGGAGTGGATTGGAGGGTAGCCTTTTAGCATAGTGCTCGTGATTGTTGCTGAGATCTACCGAGCTTTGGAGAACTGTCAACGAGAGGCCAGTCACTTTGAGGGTTGCAACTTACTGCTCTAACTCTGGCTTATAGAACATCTCCAAAAGGGTCAATACCGTCAAGAGCTTCCGCGAAGGCCGTGGAATGATCATATGTCCTTCTACCATCCCAAGAGAATGAACTATACACCTGACATGTTTGCTTAGCCAGGGGATGCTCGAGGATGGGTAGAGTTGTTTGAAAACTTGAAAGAAGACAAGGTGCAGTGAATGTTCGAATGGTTATGCACTGGAGAGTTCATCTCTTATACTCATTGGTCTGAGGGGAACTTATCCCTATGTCCCTCTCCGAGTCATGAGGCAGGCAGGGAGAAATCAAGTCGTACCAAATATCAAAAAGATGAGTCACTTCAGGGCTGATTTCCAAGACGACGATAGCCCACGCAAATGTCAAGCTCAACACATGTCGAACAACAAGATCACCCTAGAAAAGGATTCCATTGAGCCTAATAGATATCATGCCGGTTACACCTCATACTATCCAGGTTGGCTAGAAGAAGATCATGCTGGGTTAGGACAGCCCGGGTCTAGTCGAGGTCACAAGGACATCGACGAGAGGGCTGAAATACAGGTTAAATACAACCAGTTGCACAAGAGGACCAGAGAGTGCGAGAGTGAACATCGGGAAATTGAACAAGCAAATCAAAAGTTGATCAAGGAATGGATGGATATGGCTGTTAGAGCCAACAAGCGTCTATGGCATTTGGAGCGAGGGTTGGTAGAGCTGGAAGGGAAATTCATCCAGAAGATCGATAATTGCCAAAATGCCGAGGGAAATGAAGGAGGACATTTGGCTAGGGCTTATCTGCAACTGGGATTGCATGAGGTGGTGAAGCTGTTCGATGGAGCCAAAGATGCCGAGTCTGGGAAGGTCCTTCTAGGACCAAATAGTTAGGAGTCTCTGTTCCTTTTCGTTTTTGAATGTAATAAGGCCAATGTCCATTAGTGACATTTTTATTTTATGCAATTTTAGTGTCGTTTTGGGAATCGTCTTATTTTTTATCAATAAAATGAGGTATTTAGCATTATAAGTTCTCCAAATCAACTTATCGCTAGGCCTACCTCGGGCACAACAAGGCACTCCAATTTAGGACACGATTCATATTTATATACTATGTGTTTAAAAATTGCAATATTTTTTCTTGGAATACGTACTAACTTGTTACCTTTTTATTTTTTACTTTTATTTTATTCCCCTCCCCAAAAGGTTAGTTCATGTACTCTGGCATCATCATCCGACTCCACAAGATCTAAGGGCCCTCTACCTCCTCCTCCTCCAAGTCCTATAAAAAAACAAGAGCAAAGCAAAAATGGAAGAGTTGAACAACATCAGAAAGGAGAACTCGGTTGAAAGGGTAGAGGTTCCTCAGGGTATTCAGGTGTCCAAAGAAAGTGCCGCCCAGCTCGAACAGAAGTTACTGAAATTTCAAGAAGAACTAGACCAAGTTCAGAACTTGGCAAGCTTGTCATTCTCCCTCACTACTCCAGACGTCAACTTTCCCAATGCTCAACACCCCATACCTCCACAGAACATCCCGAAGCCGCAGAAACAATCCGTTACTCATCAAAATTGCAGCATATGTCACAAAAACGCTCCACTCCTCATCCCCGAACCATCAAATGATCATCCCCACCACACTCCCATCTACGTGGAAACCCCACTACATTACACTCAGCCCATTACAAACACACTCGAGTCTGATAACAAAGACTCTCTCATGAAGAACCTGGCTGCCGAGCTCAAGAAATTGACTAGCCGAGTCCAGGGTGTTGAAGGAAGCAAAGGCATTGAAGGTCTAAATTATAAGGTTCTTTGCATTTAGCCAGACGTCGAACTTCCCGAGGGGTACAAACCTCCCAAGTTTGAAATGTTTGATGGCTCGGGGGATCCTAGAGTCCATTTGAGGACATACTATGATAAGATGGTCGACGTAAGAAGAGATGAAAAGATTCACATGAAACTCTTCATGAGAAGTTTGAAAGGCGATGTGCTATCTTGGTACATTAGCCAAGATCCCAAGAAGTGGACAAGCTGGGTAGGAATGGCGTCCGATTACATGGACAGGTTCAGATTCAATACAGAAAATGCATCCGAAATCTTCTACATCCAAAATCTGAAAAAGAAACCTACTGAGATGTTCCGCGACTATGCTACTCAATCGAGATCCGAGGCTGCTAAGGTCAGGCCGGCCTTAGAAGAAGAATAGATGAACCGATTTTTTGTCCGAGCTCAGGATCCACAGTATTATGAGAGGTTGATGCTTATAGAGGGCCAAAAATTCTCCGACATCATCAAGCTAGGAGAAAGGTTTGAGGAGGGAATTAAAAATGGTATGGTCACTAATTTTGAGGCATTGCAGGCTACCAACAAGGCCTTACAATCTGGTGGCACACCCGAGGAAAAGGACGTGAGTGCCATGATGGTTGCACAGAGAACCAAGTCCCCAGTAAAATACCAAGCCTACCCGATACCCCCTCTCACATATCAGCCTATCCCCAATTAATAAACACCTCCGCCCTCTTACCAAATTCCATCACCTGCTTACCAATCATCTCCGTCCCCCACATATCAACCTACCTCACCAAGATATTCCCAACCTGCACCCATCTACCAAGCCTATAATGCTCACTGTCAATCACCTCCTACCCGCCAAAACTTTCCTGGGCCACACCCTAACTTTGACCATAGACCTCCTAAGCAATACATCACGATCGCCAAGCCAATTGACCAACTGTATGAAAGACTCAAAGCAGCTTGTTACATCACCCCAATCCCTACCATAACTCCAGAAAACCTATCCCAATAGGATAATCACAAAAAAACCTGTGCGTACCATTCCGTTCATGAAAGGGCATGCCACTGATGAGTGTTGATCTCTGAAAGACAATATCCAAGCTATAATTGAAAACAAAATCATCATGGCCAAGGAGCCTGCTCCTAACATTTGAAACAATCCCTTGACTGATCATAAGGGTGGTGGTGTGCATATGATCAAAGTAAAAAATGATTGAGACCCCAAAGGGTCAATTGAATTGATTGCCGAAGGTGACGAGCCCAAGAAACCAACAGTCACACTAAATCCAATTGTAGTCCAGATCCAACCCTCTAAGGATGCTTAAGTAAACATGTCCATGCCTCTCGAGTTTGAAACACCGTAATCCGCAAAGGACCACAAAGCTAATTGAGGTGCAGTTTGGGTCTCCAAAAGTACAATTTGAAGTTGATGTGTTGCCTCCCAGGACAAGAGTGCCCATTTCTATAGCAATGTCAGCCATAGTGCCATTCGATACACAGGACATTCCTTGGGATTACACCACCGAGGAAAGAAGGAAAGGAAAAACTAGGACCCGAGAAGCAATTGCAGTGCATGATATGAACAGGACTGGCAGAATTTATACTCCGGAGCACTTAGCTGAATCAAGTAAACAGGCCTCTGGACGGCCTATTGAAACTGGTCCTGATGATCTTTGGCAGAAGATGTAGGCAAAAAAATACTCAGTTGTGGACCAATTAAATAAAACACCAGCGCAGATCTCCATTCTAGCTCTGCTGCAAAGCTCCGAGACACATAAGAATGCCCTGATGAAGATACTGAGTGAAGCGTACGTACCTAGCAATATAACTGGAGGAGAGATGGAGAACATGGTCGGGCAGATATTGGAGAGTCATAAAATCACTTTCCATGAGGATGAGATGCCCCCCGAAGGTTTAAGCCACAACAAGGCCTTGCACATCACTGTGCAACGTGAAGACTATTTCATCACCAGGACTTTGACTGATGGAGGGTCCAACCTCAACATTTGTCCATTGGTGACCCTCAGGACATTGGGAAAAATTCTACATGAAATCAAGGATGGGGCTATCAACGACAAAGCTTTTGATGGTTCCCAAAGGTCCACCATTGGGGAGATCAGTTAATGTCTGCAAATGGGACCAACTTTGTTCGATGTTGATTTTCAAGTAATAGACATCCCAGCACCATACAACTTACTACTAGGACGACCTTGGATCCACGCCGCTGGAGCTGTAGCATCAACCCTTCATCAGGCAGTGAAATTTGAGTAGATTCACCAAGAGGTGATTATTCACGGTGACGGATGTAACCCTATATACAGTCGCCAAACCATCCTAGCAATTGAAGGAAGAAGGAAATTAGGAGGAGAAATCTACCACCAAATTGAGCGAGTCAATGCCGTGGACAAAGAAAAGTGGTGGGATAACAAGATAGAATGTATCCTGAATTGGAGGGGTATGAACCTGGCAAAGGGCTAGGCAAGAACCTCCAGGGAATCACCAAGCCTATTAAACTAAAGAAGCATGGCACCACTTTCGGGTTAGGGTATGGATATACTTGTCAAGAATTCAGGAACAGGTTGCCACCATTGTGCGGCCCCTACTATCCGTTGGAGCACTTGATACCCCATCTGGAACAGACTTTCCAGCCGATAGACATCTTATATAGGTCAGAGGAAGAAGAAACATTGGCGACGATGAAGAATCTGTTCTTGGAAGAAGACGATATGGACTGTCATGTCATATTTGAGGAGGAAGGGGAGGAAGGCCTTTCCATACAAGCTGTGAGCCGAGGAGCGCGCCTCAGCAATTGGTCCATTAGAACCACCAATGCTCGAAAAGCTTCGGGGTAGCAAGGCTGAAAAAAGCACTATGCATTTCTCTTTTACTTTTTCGCTAGTTTATTTCTGTTCAGTATTATCTTTAAATTTTGAAAACAGCGCCGATGTTCAAAACAATTTTGGAATTTATCAAAGTATTTCAGTTTCTTATAAGTCTCGCTCTTATTATTTTTATCTGTTATTTATTTATTTTTACAAAGCATTACTATCAATTATCTTGATGAACCGATGAATGTGACTTGTGACGAGGTAACGCAACAAACAAATATAGACTCAGAAGAGGATGAGATACCAGAAGAGGTCGTTAAAGAGGTCGAAGACTTTGAAAATAGACCTAAGTCTAACCTGGAAGAAACTGAGGTCGTCAACCTGGGAATATAGAGAATGTAAAGGAAATGCGCATCAGTGTTCACTTGTCATCGTCAGAAAAGGAAGAATATACAGAGTTCTTAAAAGAATATGAGGACATAATTTCTGGGTCGGATGATGATATGACCGGTCTCAGTACATCTATTGTAGCTCACAAACTGCCAACAAATCCAACATGTCCGTCGGTAAAGTAGAAGCTCAGAAAGTTCAAGCCAGAAATGAGTTTCAAAATCAAGGAAGAAACTACCAAACAAGTCAAAGTCAAGGTCCTCAGGGTAGTGGAGTACCCGAGATTGTTAGCCAACATTGTGCCAGTGCTAAAGAAGGACAGGAAGGTCAGAGCCTGTGTTGACTACTAGGACCTCAACCGGGCCAGTCCAAAAGACGACTTCCCATTACCGAACATACACATCCTGATCGACAACTACGCCAAGCATGAGCTGCAGTCATTCATCGATTGTTTTGCCAGATATCATCAGATATGGATGGATGAGGAAGATGCGGAAAAAACAGCTTTCATCACCCCATGGGGAATGTATTGTTATAAGATAATGCCATTTGGATTGAATAATGTTGGGGCCACCAACATGAGGTCCATGACTACTATTTTCAATGACAAGATACACAAAGAGATTGAGGTGTATGTAGACAACTTCATCATCAAATCCATGAAAGCCACTAATCATATAGAAGATCTGAGGAGGTTTTTCAATAGACTGAGAAGGTACAACTTAAAATTGAATCCCACCAAATGTGCATACGAGGTTCCAGCCAAAAAACTGCTTGGGTTCATTGTAGGTCGACAAGGAATAGAACTGGATCCGTCAAAGGTTAAGGCCATTCAGGAATTTCAGCCGCCAAAGAACAAGAAAGAGGTTATGAGTTTCCTAGGGAGGCTCAACTACATCAGTCGATTCATAGCCCAGTCCACTATCATCTGTGAACCAATCTTTAAGAAGCTAAAGAAGGACGCTGCTACTAAATGGACTGAGGACTGCCATAAAGCCTTCGACAGAATTAAGGAATACTTGTCAATGCTGCCAGTCCTGGTTCCGCCCGAACCAGGTAGACCGTTATTGCTCTACCTTGCAGTAATGGATGGGGCGTTCGGTTGTGTTTTGGGACAACATGATGAAACAAGGAGAAAGGAGCAAGCCATCTACTATCTCAACAAGAAGTTCACCCCATGCCAGGCTTGGTATTCTCTGCTAGAACTCAGCTGTTGTGCTTTGACTTGGGTAGCTCAAAAGTTGAGGCATTATTTCTGTGCCTATACCACTTATCTTATATCAAGGACGGATCCGCTAAAGTACATATTTCAGAAGCCCATGCCCATGGGCAAGCTAGCCAAATGGCAAATCTTGCTGAGTGAATTTGATATTATCTACGTAACCTGAAAAGCAGTCAAAGGAGAAGCACTAGCCGATCATCTTGCCGAAAATCCCGTGGGCGGAGAATATGAGCCTCTAAAGACGTATTTTCCTGATGAGGAGGTCCCTTTCATAAGAAAAGACATTACACAATCCTATGATTGCTGGAGAATGTTCTTCGACGGAGTATCAAACTTTAAAGGAGTTGGCATAGGACCAGTTCTAGTATCAGAGATAGGTCAACATTATCCGGTGTCCACCAAACTCAGATTCTCGTGCACCAACAACATGGCCGAATACGAAGCATGCATCTTGGGGATCAAGCTGGCTATTGACATGAACGTTCAGGAGTTACAAGTGATCGGGGATTCCAACTTGCTCATACATTAGGTTCCAGAAGAGTGGGCAACCAAGAACTCCAAGATACTCCCGTACTTGCATCACATACAAGAGTTGATGAAAAGGTTTACAAAGATAGAATTCCGGCATGTCCCTAGAGATCAGAATGAGTTCGACGATGCGTTGGCCACTCTATTATCCATGATTCAGCATCTAGATAAGAACTTCATTGATCCTATCCCGGTAAAAATCCAGGATCAACCCACTTACTTTTTTCATGTCGAGGAAGAAGTAGATGGAAAACCATGGTTTCATGACATTAAGAAGTATCTTTCAACAGGAGAGTATACATAACTTGAAAAAACTACTCAAAAGCGCACACTATAGAGGTTATCCAATAAATTCTTTCGTAGCAGAGGACTCGTATACAGGAGGACTCCCGATTTGGGATTACTAAGGTGTGTCGAAGTAAAGGAAGAATCCTGGTTTTTGGAAGAAGTTCATGCAGGGACCTGTGGTCCGCATATGAATGGTTTTGTCTTAGCTAAGAAAATACTCTGAGCCGGATATTTATTGATGACTATGGAGAAGGACTGCATCCAGTATGTTCGAAGATGCCATCGCTAATAGATTCATGCAGACATGATAAAGGTGCCTCCTAATGAGCTCAATGCAATAAGCTCAACATGGTCGTTCGCCACTTGGGGAATGGATGTCATCGGACCTATCGATCCCGCCGCATCAAACCGGCACAGGTTCATTCTAGTGGCAATTGATTATTTTACCAAATGGGTTGAAGCAGTATCATATAAGGTAGTAACCAAGAAGGTTGTGGCAGACTTTGTCCGCGATCGTATCATTTGCCGGCTCGGCTTCCCAGAGTCAATCATCACTGATAATGGTTCAAATCTCAATAGTGATCTGATGAAGGCAATTTGTGAGATGTTCAAAATTAAGCACAGGAAGTGTATAGCCTACAGATCTCAGATGAATGTAGCTGTAGAAGCATCCAATAAGAAGATTAAGAAGATACTGAGGAAAATGATAGAAAAACACAAGCAGTGGAACGAAAAGCTATCATTTGCTTTATTGGGATACCGTACCATAGTCCGCACATCAACCGGGGTGACTCCCTATTTGTTGGTTTATGGTACCGAAGCGGTCATTCCCACAGAGGTAGAGATTCCCTCCGTGATGATTATACAGGAAGCAGAACTCGAAGATGCAGAATAGGTAAAAAGTTGCTATGAGCAGTTAGCCCTTATAGATGGGAAAAGACTAAATGCAGTTTGCCATGGTCAATTGAATCAGAACAGGATGTCCATATCCTTCAACAAAAGAGTCAAGCTGAGATAATTCACACCGAGGCAACTGGCGTTAAAGAAAATTTTTCCGCATCACGATGAGGCCAAAGGAAAGTTCTCTCCTAACTGGCAAGGCCTGTACATGGTTTATCGATTCCTAACAAGAGGAGCCCTCATACTTGCAGTAATGGATGGGGAAGTCTGGCCAAAACCAATCAATTTAGATAAAGTCAAGAGATACTGTTTGTAACCATTTATGATCTCATTATGTAATTTGAACTACGACTGACTTGATTCCCGTTTAAAAGGGGATACGTAGGCAATCCTATAGGTTCGGTCACAATTCAATAAAATTTTCATTTCCCCCGATATTGGAAATTGGGTAGAATTTTAAGGAGGACCCTCAAAATTCTGAAGTTGACTTTTGCCATCCATTGCGCGCCGCCATCAGAAACACCAGCCCAGTAAACTGGGACAGAATTTTGAGGAGGGCCCTCAAAATTCTGGAGCAAAAGAGGTTGCAACGTGTTGAACCTCGTCGCAATCGTCGGTTCATCAAAAAGAAATTTATTTTTGATTATATATATTTATGTCGTATTTTTAATAAATCATGCATGTCCATTATCAAAATTGTTTTGTTTAGCAATGCTACCCCAAGGATACATGCAGTATCACCGAAACAAGGGTCGAGCAGGACGAGCGAAGTCTACGGGAAGACAAACTAACCTTCCCCTATACAAAACTCACAATTTTTCTTTGAATACAGGCACCCCAAGACATAAAGTCATCAGATACGATTACATACTCATACTTTTTTAGGAATACAACTCTCAGAATCATCGACTATTTGCAATTGCTATCCACACATGACCTCCCTAGCAGCCACAATGACAATCAACTAGCAGCTATCGTCTGTCAGCTAAGAAATTTTATTACTCTTGACCTTTATTTAGTGCATTGCATAAGGCTACCTTTATGCCTTCCGAGGTTAAGCTCTACCTCCATCTGCATTTCCTGCATTGCATAAGACTACCTTTCTACCTTCTGAGGTTAAGCTCTACCTCCATCTGCATTTCCTGCATTGCATAAGGCTACCTTTCTGCCATCCGAGGTTAAGCTCTACCTCCATCTCCATTTCCTACATTTCATAAGGCTACCTTTCTGCCGGTTAAGCTATACCTCCATTTACATTTTCTGCATTGCATAAGTCTACCTTTCAGCCTTCCGAGGCTAAGCTCAACCTCCATCTGCATTTCCTGCATTGCATAAGGCTACCTTTCTACCTTCCGAGGTTAAGCTCTACCTCCATCTACATTTCTGTATTTGCATAAGGCTACTTTTCTGCCTTCCGAGGTTAAGCTCTACCTCCATCTGCATTTCTGCATTTGCATAAGGCTACTTTTCTGCCTTTCGAGACTAAGCTCTATCTTCGTCTTGCATTTTCTTGCATTGCATAATGCTACTTTTCTGCCTTTCGAGACTAAGCACTGTCTCCATCCTGCATTACCTTGCACTGCATAAGGCTACTTTTCTGCCTTCCGAGACTAAGCACTATCTCCATCCTGCATGGCTGAAATATCACTACCTCTTATTTGTATCGACTGAAATACTGCCAGATTTATTTAAACCTTGCATGGCTGAAACATCACCAATTTTGTTTAAATCCCTCCTATCGGCTGAAACATCGCCAATTGCATTCAAATCGTTACAACGACTGAAAACCCGCTAGCTTTATTTGAATTTCTGTCAGCTGAAATATCGCCATTCATATTTATCCTTCATGTCGGCTGAAAGATCACCATTTATATTTAAATCTTTTGTCGGCTGAAATATCTCCAACTTCATTTAAATCACTACGTCGGCTAAAATACTACCACCCTTTCATTTACGTTTTACATCGGCTGAAACATCGCCAAATCCTGCATTTCATGGGATGAAATATTACCAAACTGTCCAAGGGCGTCATTGTTCGGAGGCATCAGTTTCATTGCCCGAGAATGCCATACCATGGCCTGAGGACCCCACTTTATATTTCACACATCATTATTCAAAGGAATTATGGTTCGGAGGCACCATTTTCATAGCCCGAGAATGTCATTTCATAGCCTGTGAATCCTTTATAATGCACTTCATGGCCCAGGACGTCATGGTCTGAGGACGTCATCCTAACCGTCCAAAGACAGCATTCATGGTCCAACGGGAACTTACATCACGTCTAAATTCATGCATGATATGTTTCTATTGCTCATTTGCAGGTATATCAGCTGGCAACGACCGTCATAGTAGGAGCGATCTCGCTCCGGTTCTCGCAGCCCATCGGTCTCTGACCATCCTTCCAAACCTAAATATTGCGTTTGTCTTTTCCAAAACCTCCATCAACATATTCCATCGATGTATCCTGAACTACATATGACCTAATTCCTGTATGACCAGGGATATGTAGGCAGCTCAAGAATGAAAGTTCGGTAAAAACCTTTCCAGGTTGTTTCTCTCGGTCAAAATTGGTCACATATCTTTACCCGACAACTCTTTCATCCTTCCCGGGTAAAGAGGGGAAGCTGTTGATACCCAATTATTCCCTATCTATTTTTATACTCAAAATATTCTCAAAATAGCATCTACATGCACATATAAGTATGCCCAAGAATTTTAGACAATTTTCTAATTTTAACAACTTTTAAAAAATCATTTTTTATTTTGTTTTAACAGTACAAAATCCAATAATTATTCCCAAAAAAACTATCATTTTTGCGAGCAATTTATTTCCTTCCTCATATTTACCTCACAATGTAATTAAAGTAATTTTTACATATTTTTTATAAATCTATTTGATATTTTAAGCTAAAATTGCATAAAATTGCAATTATAGCCTATATTGCGATTAATAGCATCTTTCAATTTTAAAATTGCTCCCAGTATTTTTAAATTAATATTTATATATTATTAATCATTTAGTGCTTTTAATTGGTTTAATAAATTATTTTAACTTTTTAAATTACAATAAAAGGTTAAAATTGGCTATTTAACGTATAACCCATTTACATTCCAATTATAGTCCACATTACAGCCCCAATTTGAACCCAAATTCAACCGGCCCAATTTTAAAATCAACCTAATCCATAACCTAATTAAATACCCGACCGGATTTCCCTCTTGAACCACAGCTGTTGATCTAGAAGAGCAACGGCTCAGATTAACCCTTTCCTGTTTAATTCACCGACTACCCCCAACCCTAATTCATTTCCACCCTTCAGCAGCCCTTGAACCCCCAAACTCTCTCAAACTCTCTCAAGATTCTTCGGAACCCTAGCCTCCCCCTACCTTGTTCCACCGTGTTTTCACCGGAGTCCATTGTTTCTCGGGCCATGGACAGCCTATACTCACCTCTTACATGCCAGTTGCTCGAAGGTTTGAGGCTAGACCTCGAGGATTTTCACTCAGACCTTCACCGATCCGAGGATTTCGGCCATCTCCGGCCTTGCTCCGGTGGCTCTTGGTCTTCTGAGCCAGATTCTGACCTCATCCGACTTAGATCGGACATTTTCAAAGCCTTTCTCATCTCTAGGGTTCATCTGAAACCCTAAATATTGATGTTCTCTCAGATTATTTTTAGATCTGTTACATATTTTCACTATCACTTAAGTTTCTTTAATTTTTTCTTCGATTTTCTTTCAAAAGTTACTTCTTTTCGATTAGGGTTTCTGGAAAAGGTTCTTAAAAATGTTTCTGACTCTTCTTCTTCTTTTCTTTGTGGAAATCGATCCCCGCTATGTTCTTATTTTCTTTTTTCTGACTCGCATGTTTTTCGTGTGTTCTTATATTTTCTATATTGTGAAGTTTTTCTGTTGTGCTCCGTTTCGTTTTCTATTGGTTTCAAAATAATGATCTCACATGCCTATCTTATGTGTTTGTTTGATGTGTTTTTCCTACTGAGTTTTTGTCCTTTGTTTACATTTACCGGACTTCGTCTGGGTTCTTTCTAGATGTGTTTCATCGACTGTTTCTGTAAGTTTACACTACTTGAACTCGTTTATATTCCAAGCTTTTCTCGAAACTTGTTCCATGTACTTCAAATCAGTTTCTATGTTCTATTTGCCCTTAACCTGCTATGATGCTTGTATGTTTCTCATGAGACTCTGAAAGTGGTCTCTGAGTCTGTTTCAATAGCTTGCCTTCTCATCTCTGTATCGATTTTGAGTTTAAAAACCCTAGGATTTGGGGGTTTCTTTGGCAAGTTTTGATTTTTGTTTGGACAAGGGTTCTACTTTGAAACCTTGAACTCTCAGACTCGCTCCGAGTTTATGAATTGAATTTGAACTTTTTTGGCATTTGTGATTTTGAAACCTTTTAGCTAGTATTTTGTAATTAGCATGACATTCTTCTTGCTTGACAAGTCTATGTGTTTAATATATGGGAACTTCTATTTCAAAGGTTTTGCCAACGGTTAATTGATTCTGAATCCCTTTAATGTTGCTTATTTGATTATTACTGATTTTGCCCTAAATTAAAACTCTCCTTTACCTCTTTTCTGACTCGAACAAGGCTTTCAACTTGGTTCTTTTACTGATTCCCTTTCCTTTTTTTCATAAATCAAGCACCACTGGACTTTTACCTTAAATATCTTCTATGTATTTACCCTTATTTGTCTGCTCTGCACAAGATATTTACTTGATCTCCTTCCTTAAATAACTTCTTCCCATTACAGTTTAAATTTGAACTCCTTAATTAAAGGAAGTTCATATACTTATTGATTTTAATTGGTACATAGTTCGATAATTACTACTAAACTATGATTCTTGATTTATTTTCTATACATGTTTTTAAGTATAAATACACTGCTCTTTCATTAACATACAGGCGATTTTTAAGCATATAGAAATCACAACTCTCTTCTAAAAACCTACACTCTTGCCTCTTGATTGCACTTTGGCTTCCACAAGTCTACTGTTTCTCCCTACTTGCTTCTTTGAACTGGTATGCCCTAAAACTAATTTCAGTATCTCTCCTAGCGTGTTTAATTACAGTCTTTGCATCTACGCTTGCCTTCAGTTTTCTAAAAAGTTAATTTTAGAGTATATATGTGATGTGCCTGTTCTTTCTCTATTTCTTTATTGATAATGTAAATAATTGCTCCCATACCCTCATTCCCTATGTGTTCTGAGTTAAGGTATGGCCTGGCAACATCCCAATTACTGTCCAGGGTTGAACCTGACCTTCAATAAGGTACTAACTCCCAATTTTAAGGCTGACATGCTGGTCAGGGGTGTGCCAGCAGCCCAGTTGCTAGGCATGACCACTAGCCTGTCCTAGCTTCCCCTAATTCCCTTTCATTGCATTTACAATTACTCCTAGTCTTTAAGTTATGCCCCTCTCTTATGAGCCTTGCTTTGGGGAACCTTGAGTTTCCTCTAAACTTGAACATTTGAGGGCTGACCCTTCCACACTGCACTATAATCTGTTCTGCAATGATATTTGTGGTGTAAGCATTTTGCTGGAACTCTTGAAGTCCATTGAAACTTTGACACATCCCAAATAAGAGAAAGGCTTTGAAAATCCGATCCTGGAAGTTGGTTTATCTCATATTGTTAGACTTTGAGTTTGGATTAGGCTGATTAGATGTAGATGTAATCACTGATGTATTTTATTATTTTTTTGATTCACTTGGTCTGTAATAAGCTTTGTAATAACTACTTGGGTGTAGTGAAAAGGGATGGGATTGAATGCATGCCAAAACGGTAGAAATCATGTTCATAGGGTTATTACTTTCAAATTCTGCCTAGAAATCATGTTTATAGGTTACGATTTTCAAATTCTGCATTTCGCATAGAAATCATGTTCATAGAGTTATTACTTTCAAATTCTGCCTAGAAATCATGTTTATAGGTTACCATTTTCAAATTCTGCATTTCATAGAAATCATGTTCCTAGGATTATTATTTTCAAACCCTGCATTTTCACGTAGATACCATGACTATAGGAAAATATTGTCTCTAAAATTATCCATCTTCATATAGTTAATTACTAAAATTCAACATCTTCATATAGTTAACTTCTGAAATTTTGCACCTCATATAGATATCATGTTCGCAGGCTTCTTCTGCAATTTTACATAGATACTATGTTCTTAGGATTTTCTGCCTTTTCATATAGATGCCATGTCTATGAAAGTCTGCATATCATATAGCGATTCTACCTATAGGACTTCATACAGTTTTGCATGTGCATCTGTCATTAGGCAAATCCACTTATAGGATCTAAAAATAATCAATCACATATAGATGACTTGCCTATAGGATTTCTGCATAAAAAATCAGTAACGCCTAGAAAGCATGCCTATAGGAATAACCAACTAAATCTGAATTGCCCACTCGCCTTTTAAATTTGAAATCAGTGGTAATTCTTCTAACACTTGCAGAACTCATAATCTTGTAACCAATAATAACTTTTTTTGCAATCAGTTTGTTCCCCCCGTCTCTGAATTGATAGATAGCATGCCTATAGGTCCTGTTTAACACAGACAAATGGTTAAATAATTAATCAACTGTTAGTTTTCTATAACTACATCTAAGCAGGACTAATTCGGACTCCCTATGTGGAAAATATGTGGTGAATCAATTCTTCATATGCTAGTTTTAATCAAGGACCTAAACAGTATATGGAGGACATGCTAAACAATTCACTTCTTTGAGTGAGGAGGCCTACTTGAGCCTTTAATTGTTCTTATTTTCCCATTAACTGCTTTATGTGTTTTGGTTATCATCCTTGAATTTTATCCTTTTAAAACCTCTGAAAATCTAAGCTCCCTCCTTTTAGGATTAGTAGTCCTAATTGCCTCCGGGACTGGTAGGTGGGATGGGTAATAGCATGCAGTAGATAAAGATACCATTTTGCGCTCAATACCTTAATGGTGTGGGAAGGGTAGACATGGAGATGATGATCGCACGATAACACTATGCGTACAATTGGTTAACGGTGTTGTGTGGATGGTCCATGTGTTTTACAAACCTAGGACCTCTTTCCATTATGTAACCTTATTTAATATCAATAAAATTCTTTCTTTTCAACTACCCAAAAATCATATTTAATTTTAATGCATTACTCATTTTCTTATAAATTTTTCTTCTTTCTTTATTCAATGTCTTGATTAATTTTCTGCATTTAGACACTCCCCTCAAACAAGTTGTAGATCTTGATTCCAACATGCTTGTAACGTATCTATTTGTAACCCTTAGGTGTAAAATTACTTTTTTACTTATTTGCATTAAAGTCACAACACAGCATGGCCGGGAACCACACTAGTGGATCTTGAGTGGTGCCTAACACCTTCCCCTCGAGATAATTTCTAGCCCTTACCCAAACTCTAGTTTTCAAACACAAAACCCTTAGTGTCCTAATGCACTTAATCATTAGGTGGCAACTCTTCAATTCTAAAAAACCAATTCCCAAACGGGAATAGAGTTTCTTCCCAAAATATCGTAAACCCATTTTCGCTTTAGAAAAAGGGGGCGTTGACACTTGTGCTCCTCCTGGCTGCGGGAATATATCATAAATGAACACTATCATGAATGAGTCCAAATAAAGCCTGAACACTCGGCTCATCAAATCCATAAAGTAATTAAGAATAATTAAGAACTTTGTTGTGATATAATACTAATCTTTTAGATGCGAAATACTTTTATTTTTCAATTAAAAGTTTCATATCAAAAGATTTCAGTTAGAAAATATTAGTATATTTATTTAACTTTATTTTTTTTAAAAAAAAGAATTCTTATTTCAATTTAATTTCGATAAATGGAGTTTCATATATAACTCTTAAATGATATTTTCTTATTTGAAAATCTCCCACAAACTCTTTAAGATTGCCAAGTGGCTCTATAATAGCTTGCCACTTGGCTTAACTACAATGCAAACTTTATTGCTTTAATATATACTAGTATACGTTACCCGCATCGTGCTGATAATAAAAAAGAAAGATCTACTATGTAAAGTTTAATATGTTAGTGTTAATACATTATTTTTTATACAACCAAACATTTTAAATATCGTAAGATTCTAGTAAAACTTTCATTCCGTCTGCTAGTAAATATTCTAAAAAAATAATGATACTATACAATTTATTTTATATGAATGTTCCATGAAAAATAATGATGTTATACAATTTTATTGATATGAAACATGTGCTTAAGGGAACATTTTTATAGCAACTGCTCATGATATATTGCAGTGCATTTTTTAATTTTTCGAAAGTTGTCCTCTGTATTATGGCAATGATGAAGGAACATGAATTATGTCAACCATTAGCTTATTCAGAATCAAAATGTATGCGGCAATGCATATGCAAAAACTGATTTCCTGCTAAGGCTCTCTCTTTATTATTATCTGGCATTTGTCGTAGTTGAAACTTTTTACTCTTTCTACCATTTCACAGGCTTTGTCTATTAGCCTAACATTGTCTAAAGTCAAAGTTGAGGCAAAAAAGGAACATGTCAATTGTGGAGAGCTGATAAATTCAGCTATTGAAACCATAGATGAAGCCGGTGGAAGGGTTGATTATGCTGATAAATTTGTCCTCTTGTTCATTTTTGTAATAATGTTTCCTTTAATATAATATAAATGTAAGATACAAAATATTTATTTAATTATTTCATTGTTAAAAAAGAATATCTACCATAACTGAATTACAGACAAAATTTAATTAAAGATAATTAATGAAAGTTGCATCCCTCTTTGTGTACGTCCAAATATTCTCATAAAGAGAACATTTTTAGTTTAAAGGTTCAAATAATTGGCTTTGATTTATAAAAGAATGAAATTCAATTTATAGAATATCTTGGACTACTACTTTCATCAAATATTTTTCCATTTATAATCCATTCCGCTGTCTTAAAATAGCCAAGTGGCTTCGTTTTAGCTTGCCACTTGGCTTAACCACATTGCAAATTACTCTACTTTTAATATAAATATAATATTTTTATAGATATAGATTTATGTTATTTGTATTATGTACGAATAACTTTAAAATTAAAACGTCTATATATCATTTATAATAATTATTTGATATAAATTAAGAAACGTGACATGAAACCATTTTTTAAATGTCATAGTGGATAACATATTTTCGTTTGTTATATCCGTAATAATCCTACCCCTTGATTCTGACACTTGTATTATATTTTATGGTCAATATTAAAGAAAACTAAACATGCAACGTTGTGATTTGTCTTCTTTGAGCACATTAAATTATATTATTATAACGAAATTTGTACTATCACTTTATTTTTCATCTCAAATTTAAATAAGTCTTACCCTTCTAGATTTTTAGACAGAATTTTGTTTCTTTTTTTGTTCCTTATTTTATAATTTTTGCATTATTTATTACTTAATATTGGTATACTATAATTTACTGTTAAGTTACCTATAACTGTCATGACCCGATTTTCCATCCTCGGGGGTCGTGATTGCGCTTACTCGTAGAATCCAGGCAAGCTACAAATCATAAACTACTAACTCCTTTATTTTAAATCCTTTTTATTAATCATAACATTACATGTTAAATATTTAAATAACAGCGGAAATATGGAATTTAAAGCGGAAGACTTAAATAAAATACGCTGAACCATAATGCGGAAATCAACATATGCCTCTACCCAAGAACTAGAGTCACAATACTCACGGACTCCAAGGATTTACTACATACAACCATTTGAAAAAAAGTAAAAATGTTTGTCTCGAACACAAGGGATAAAAGAATATAAGTAAAGACAGAGGAGATGCCGGTCCTGCGGACGCCTACAGGACTACCTCGGGATCTCGTGGACTGAAGGCCGGCTCCCAAACTACTACTGCGCTTCGTATGCTGCTCTGATATCGAGATATGTGCAAAAGAGCATGGAGTGTAATATCAGCACAACTAACCTTATGTGCTGGTAAGTGTCTGGCTTAACCCCAGCGAGGTAGTGACGAGGCTAGAACCACACTCCAGATAAACCTGTACAGTTAGATAATATATTGCGGAAAAGTAACCAAGTAATGAACAGTTAAGAGGGAAGAGTATACATGCTTCGGGGAAACAGTTTAACTTAGTAGAAACCAAACGAATACGAAAGAACAGTACGATATTTAAGACAATATAATAATACTACTGTTGCGGCGTGCAATCCGATCCAATAAACATAATATATATAACTATTGTGGCGTGCAACCCGATCCAATAAATATCATATATCTGTTGCGGGCTGTAACCCGACCCAATATAATATCTGTTGTGGCGTGCAACCCGATCCAATATATATATACAATATCTGTTACGGTGTGCAACCCGATCCAATATATATAGTATCTGTTGTGGCGTGCAACCCGATCCATATATATGTATATATTCATTAATTAACATGTTGCGGCGCGCAAACTATTCCAAATATACAGCTTACAGTGATCACAACAACAATCCCGGCAAGGGATTTACTATAAATTACAGTATCCCGGCAAGGGAACTCAACAGTATGAATATATATGCCCCGGCAAGGGAGAATAGCTATAACCAATCTCAATTCAACTTCTAATCATCTTTACTATCATCATTTCTCACTCATAATTAACTGTCACGACACTAGTTCACCAATCGTGAACCTGTCATGACGGCACCCAGTCTTCGCGACTAGGTAAGCCAAACACATTGCGAAAATTTAACAACTTTTACGAAAACAATAAACAGATACCGAATAACGTAGGAAAATTTATAGAGTGCCTCCTGGCACATACACTTCAACTCAAACACTATAACAACCTCCAAGACACGGAAACTCACGGGCAACACAAGCTAAAAGAATATAAGTTATGGCTCTAACATCCAGAATGTCTATACAACCGATCACATAAAATGAAACTATTAACTATAAGGGGAGTAGAAGGAGACTCTTCGGATCTGCGGACGCGGTAGATGCATACCTCAAGTCTTCAAGTGTAGCTCTGAAATCACCGATAGTGCGCTCGATCATAAATACCTGGATCTGCACAACAAAAGTGTGCAGAAGAGTAGCATGAGTACACCACAGCGGTACTCAGAAAGTGCCAAGCCTAACCTCAGTTATGTAGTGACGAGGAAGGTCAGGGCCCTACTGAGAATAAAATATAATAATAATAATGAGCAGTGTAAATCAGGAATTTATCTGAAATAACAATAAAACATGATAGAAGCTACAAGTCAATGACAATTAAGCTAAGTAAGGAAAATAACACAACAAGTATTCCTAAACTACCCATTGGATCTTCCGGGAATCGAACCTGTAGTTCATCTCATTTAAATATTTAGGATCTCCCGGGAATTGAACCCGTAGTCCATCATATCAGTAGCAAGGATCTCCCGGGAATCGAACTCGTAGTCCATAATATCAATAGCAACGATCTCCCGTGAATTGAACCCGTAGTCCATAATATCAGTAGCAAGGGATCTCCCGGGAATTTAACCCATAGTCCACCATATCAGTAGCAAGGATCTCCCAGGAATCAAACCCGTAGTCCATATATCAATAGCAAGGATCTAATGGGAATTGAACCCGTAGTCCATATATAAAAACACAACCAAATAAGGGAAATATTCAGAAAATGAATTACACAAATACAATTAACAGTTAAGTTCTGGCCCAACATGCTTCACGTAATTTCAATTAAAGCAATTAAGCTATTAGACTGTTAATTCTATCTAGTCATACTTCTCTAACTAACACAGGGTTAATCTTGCATTTAAATCAGTCAAATAACGGAGAAAACACAGTTTGAGCAATTCAAGTAAAGTGGATTTTCAACAATTTGCACAAGTACACGCTCGTCACCTTGCGTACAAGGCATTTAAATCAACACATAAGATGTCCTAAGGGAAGAGGTCACCCACACAAGATTAGACAAGCCACTTACCTCGAACCAGTACGAAACTGCTAAGAAACAATGCCCTTGCCACGAGTATCCGACTCCGAGTGGCCCAAATCTATTCAAACCAATTACATACTGTAAATAACATCTCAAGTAGCTAATTACACTGTCAAAATTAAAGCTAAGGAAAGAAACAACCCTGCTGGGAGTATGATCTAAGGTACCACTCCACTCAATACGTGGAATACCTGGCATAGCCAGCGTCACGGTCTTGGCATGACAATCAAGAATAGCATGATGGGGCGACAACCAGTCCATGCCCAAAATAATATCAAAATCAACCATACCGAGTAATAATAGATCAGCCCTGGTCTCAAAACCACGAATAGTAACCAAACACGACCGGTACACGCGGTCCACAACAAGAGAATCTCCCACAGGAGTAGAAACATAAACGGGGGCACTCAAAGAATCCCGAGGCACACCCAAATGCGAAGCAAAATAAGAGGACACATATGAATAAGTGGAGCCGGGATCGAATAGAACCGATGCCTCTCTGTGACAAACCAGAATAATACCTGTGATGACAGAATCGGAGGCAACCGCCTCGGTGCGAGCAGGAATACAATAATATCTGGCCCTACCCCTCTCACGAGGGCGACCTCTATCTCCCCGGCCTCCGCCCCTGGCAGGCTGGGCAGGTGGGGCAGCAGTGGGAGCTGGAACCATAGCCTGAGAACTCTGAGAAGCACGCTGTGGCTGAGCAGTCTGTGAAGATGAACCCCTACCAAGTCTGGGGCAATCCCTAACCAAGTGACGTGCATCGCCACACTCGAAGCAAGCTCTGGGAGGACGTGGTGGCTGTGACTGACTGGAGCTAGGTCCACTAGACTGACCTCTGGAAGTACCCCGCGCAGGAGGCGCGCTAGAAACTGGAGGCGCATAATAAGGCTCCTGAGGTGCTGGTGGAGCTGGAGTACTACCGGCTGCTGGCAAGGCTGAATGAACAGGACGACCGGAATAACCCCTACCATATCGACCGGCTGCTGCAGTACGGGCACCAGAGAAATGACCCGACTCACGAGACCTCTTGGCCTCCCTCTCTCCTCGCTCCCTAGCGAGCATACCCTCAATCCGTCTGGCAATACTCACCACCTGCTGATAAGGTACATCCATCTCTAGCTCTCTAGCCATGCTGGACCGGATAGGAGGAATAAGACCCTCAATAAACCTCCGCACTCTCTCCCGGACCGTGGCGACCAAAGTCGGTGCATGTCTGGCCAACCGGGTGTAACAGATGGCGTACTCAGATACTGTTATAGAAACCTGGCGCAACCGCTCAAACTCCGCACGCCAAGAATCCCTGAGGCTCTGGGGAACAAACTCCCTCATAAACATATCGGAGAACTGTGTCCAAGTCAGTGAAGCAGACTCGACTGGACTATCCAACTCATAAGCTCGCCACCAATCATAGGCAGCCCCTCGAAGATGAAAAGCAGTAAAAGAAACCCCACTGGACTCCACTATGCCCATAGTACGGAGAATGCGATGACACTCCTCCAAAAATCCCAAGGCGTCATCTGAAGCTAGGCCACTGAACACTGGGGGATCATATTTCTTGAACCTCTCTAGCCTGCGCTGCTCGTCCTCTGAGGCAGCTGACCCATCCCCGGGCTGTACTGGTGCTGCAGGCGGTATAGGAATAACCTCTGGGACCTGCTCCATCGGCACTCGCTGCTCAGGAGTGCGGGCTGTGGGAGTCTGGGCCCCTCCCCCGGCCTGAGATGTGGCTGCAGCGAGGGGAAGCAACCCCGCCTGAGCCAAAGTAGTGTACATGCTCATGAACTGAGCCAGGGTCTCCTGGAGCGCTGGAGTAGTAGTAGCTGTAGTAGGTGTACCAGGTGCCTGTGCTCCAACTGGATCTGCTGGTGGTACCTCAGCGGCAGCGCGCGCGGGTGCTGTGGCTGCACCTCGGGCGCGTCCTCGACCTCTACCCCGGCCCCGACCTCTAACGGTGGTAGCAGGGGGCGCGGGTGCCTGGTCCTCTCGTGTAGCACGTGTCCTCACCATCTGTGAGAGAATAGAAGACAGAAGTTTAGAATTGGTGTCAAAACATCGCACGACAAGGAATTCAAAAGAAATGAAGATTTTCCTAAACAGTTACGTAGCCTCTCGTAGATAAATACAGACGTCTCCGTACCGATTAGAGAGACTCTAATAAACTGGCATGTGTCCCGTGACTCCTGTGAACCTAGGGCTCTGATACCAACTTGTCACGACCCTAATTCACCAATCGTGAACCTGTCATGACGGCACCCAGTCTTCGCGACTAGGTAAGCCAAATACATTGCGGAAATTTAATACTTTTACAAAAACAATAAACCAATACCGAATAACGTAGGAAAATGTATAGAGTGCCGCCTGGCACATACACTTCAACTCAAATACTATAACAACCTCCAAGACCCGGAAACTCACGGGCAACACAGGCTAAAAGAATATAAGCTATGGCTCTAAGATCCAGAATGTCTATACAACCGATCACATGAAATGAAACTACTAACTATAAGGGGGAGTAGAAGGAGACTCTTCGGGTCTGCGGACACGGCAGATGCATACCTCAAGTATCCAAGTGTAGCTCTGAAATCAGTGATAGTGCGCTCGATCAAAAATACCTGGATCTGCACAACAAAAGTATGTAGAAGAGTAGCATGAGTACACCACAGCGGTACTCAGTAAGTGCCAAGCCTAACCTCGGTTGAGTAGTGACGAGGAAGGTTAGGGCCCTACTGAGAATAAAATATACTAACAATAATGAGCAGTGTAAATCAGGAATTTATCTTAAATGACAATAAAACAGGATAGAAGCTAAAAGTCAATGACAATTAAGCTAAGTAAGGAAAATAACACAACAAGTATTCCTCAACTACCCATTGGATCTTCTGGGAATCGAACCAGTAGTTCATCTCATTTAAATATATATGATCTCCAGGGAATTGAACCCATAGTCCATCATATCAGTAGAAAGGATCTCCCGGGAATCGAAACCGTAGTCCATAATATCAATAGCAAGGATCTCCCGGGAATTGAACCCGTAGTCCATAATATTAGTAGCAAGGGATCTCCCGGGAATTTAACCCATAGTCCACCATATCAGTAGCAAGGATCTCCCAGGAATCAAACCCGTAGTCCATATATCAATAGCAAGGATCTAATGGGAATTGAACCCGTAGTCCATATATAAAAACACAACCAAATAAGGGAAATATTCAGAGAATGAATTACACAAATACAATTTACAGTTAAGTTCTGGCCCAACATGTTTCACGTAATTTCAATTAAAGCAATTAAGCAATTAGACTGTTAATTCTATCTAGTCATACTTCTCTAACTAACACAGGGTTAATCTTGCATTTAAATCAGTCAAATAACGGAGAAAACACAGTTTGAGCAATTCAAGTAAAGTGGATTTTCAACAATTTGCACAAGTACACGCTCGTCACCTTGCGTACAAGGCATTTAAATCAACACATAAGATGTCCTAAGGGAAGAGGTCACCCACACAAGATTAGACAAGCCACTTACCTCGAACCAGTACGAAACTGCTAAGAAACAATGCCCTTGCCACGAGTATCCGACTCCGAGTGGCCCAAATCTATTCAAACCAATTACATACTGTAAATAACATCTCAAGTAGCTAATTACACTGTCAAAATTAAAGCTAAGGAAAGAAACNCGGTACTCAGTAAGTGCCAAGCCTAACCTCGGTTGAGTAGTGACGAGGAAGGTTAGGGCCCTACTGAGAATAAAATATACTAACAATAATGAGCAGTGTAAATCAGGAATTTATCTTAAATGACAATAAAACAGGATAGAAGCTAAAAGTCAATGACAATTAAGCTAAGTAAGGAAAATAACACAACAAGTATTCCTCAACTACCCATTGGATCTTCTGGGAATCGAACCAGTAGTTCATCTCATTTAAATATATATGATCTCCAGGGAATTGAACCCATAGTCCATCATATCAGTAGNGTCACGGTCTTGGCATGACAATCAAGAATAGCATGATGGGGCGACAACCAGTCCATGCCCAAAATAATATCAAAATTAACCATACCGAGTAATAATAGATCAACCCTAGTCTTAAAACTACGAATAGTAACCAAACACGACCAGTACACGCGGTCCACAACAAGAGAATCTCCCACAGGAGTAGAAACATAAATGGAGGCACTCAAAGAATCCCGAGGCACACCCAAATCCGAAGCAAAATAAGAGGACACGTATGTATAAGTGGAGCCAAGATCGAATAGAACTGGTGCCTCTCTGTGACTAACCAATATAATACCTATGATAACAGAATCGGAGGCAAAAGCCACGGAACGATCAGGAATATCATAAAATCTGGCCCGGTCCCTCCCTCGAGGGCGACCTCTATCTCCCTGATCCCCGCCCCTAGATGGCTGGGCAAGTGGGGTGGCATCTAGAGTGGGAATGATGGCCTGCTGGCCCTGTGGAACATGTTGAAGCTGTGGTGTATGAGAAGGCGCACCCCTCCCACGTCTGGGGCACTCCCTAACCATGTGGCGTGTATCCCCGCACCCATAACAAGCTCTGGGAGGGTGTGGCGGCTGTGACTGACTAGGCCCACCCCCGCTAGACTGATCTCTGGAAGTACCCCACGCAGGAGGTGCGCTAGAAACTGGGGGAGCATAATAGGGCTCCTGAGGTGCTGGTGGAGCTGGAGTACTACCGGCTGCTGACAAGGCTGAATGAACAGGACGACTGGAATAACCCCTACCATAACGACCGGCTGCTGAAGTACGAGCACCAGAGTAATGACCCGTCTCTCGAGACCTCTTGGTCTCCTTCTCCCCTCGCTTCCTGGCGAGCATACCCTCAATCTGTCTAGCAATGCTCACTACCTGCTGGTAAGGAATATCCATCTCTAATTCTCGGGCCATGCTGGACCGGATGGGCTGAATAAGACCCTCGATAAACCTCCGCACTCTCTCTCGAGCTATGGAGACCAAAGCCGGTGCATGTCTGGCCAACCTAATATAATGGATGGCATTCTCTGAGACTGTCATAGCACCCTAGCGCAAACGCTCAAACTCCACATGCCATGAATCCCTGAGGCTCTAGGTAACAAACTCCCTCATAAACAGGTCTGAGAACTGGGTCCAAGTCAGTGAGGCAGACTCGACTAGACTATCCAACTCATAAGTACGCCACCAATCATAGGCATCTCCCCGAAGCTGAAAGGCGGTGAAAGAAACCCCACTAGACTCCACTATGCCCATAGTACGAAGAATGCGATGACACCCCTCCAAGAATCCCAAGGCATCATCTGAAGCTAGGCCACTGAACACTGGGGGATCATATTTCTTGAACCTCTCTAGCCTGCGCTGCTCGTCCTCTAAGACAGCTGATCAATCCCCGGGCTGTACTGGTGCTACAGGCGGTACAGGAATAACCTCTGGAACCTGCTCCATCAGCACTCTCTGCTCAGGAGTACAGGCTGCAGGAGTCTGGGCCCCTCCCCCGGCCTGAGATGTGGCTGCAGCGAGGGGAAGCAACCCCGCCTGAGCCAAAGTAGTGTACATGCTCATGAACTGAGCTAGGGTCTCCTGGAGCGCTGGAGTAGTAGTGGCTGTAGTAGGTGTA
>MU741050.1:22976-116227 GCA_026770625.1 Nicotiana glauca | reverse complement strand
AACTTCCGGAATTCAAATCCGACCCTCGGATCAAAAACTCACTATCGGACCGGAAACTTCAAAAATTCAAACTTCGGCATTTGAAGCCTAAAAGAGCTACGGACCTCCAAATAACATTCCGAACACGCTCCCAACCCCGAAATCACATAACGGAGCTAACGGACCCATCAGATTTCCATTCCGAGTCATCTTCATGCTGCTTCGAGTACGGACCATTTTTCAACTCTTAAGCTCTTATGTAGGGACTAAGTGTCCCAAAACACTTCAAATCCTAATTTCGAACATCCCGGCAAACCAAAATAGCATAAATGAACTTAGGGAAAGCAGTTAATGGGGAATCGGGGCGTAAATCCCAAAAACGACCGGCCGGGTCGTTACATTAACCTTCACGAAAATAGACTAAGCCTTTGCTCGATACCACAGATTTACCCATTTTTTTCAACCATAGCTTTACTCAAGAATTCAACAAGTATCAATTTAAGAATCACGGTCCTGCTCGACACCAACGTATGGATACTCGTCACCATGCCTATACGTTGTACTCAATAAGAAACACATAGCAAATATGACTTAACTCCTAATACCTCAAACTAAGGTTAAACCGAACACTTGCCTCAAACTTCTACGGCCAATTCACTCCTCAAAAATTGCCTTTCCTCTCGAATTTGGCTCAAAATCGATTGTATCTATACATAAACGACTTCAATACATAAATAAATGCTAAACAATGCGAACCTAATGCCTAATTATAGCTTTTCCATCATTATTTCCAAAAACTAAAAAATCGACCCCAGGCTCGCTTGGTCAAAATACGAGGTTCGGAACAAAATCAAATCACACACTCACCCACAAGCCCGAATATATAATTTGTTTTCAAATTCGACCCCAAAACGAGGTCTAAATAAAAAAAATTAAAAAGTCCTAACTCTACCCAAATCCCTATTTTTCTACCCTTAATCATATGTTTTAGGCCTAAAAATTCATTAGATGTTTATTAAAATGGAAGAAAACGAGTTGGAGATTACTTACCCAAGAAGTTAGGGAGAGAAAATGCTTTACAAATCGCCCTAGAGCTTTGGAGAATAAGGAGCTTTGGGAATTTTTTAAAAATCCAGTAAGGGTTCTGTTTTGGATTTTTAAAAATAACTGGGCGGATTTGTTCATCACGTTCACGATAAGCTCATCATGTTCGCAATGAGTTAGGTTAGGCAGAACTTCGCGTTCGTGGAAGAAGGATCGCATTTGCGGAGCTTTGGTTCCTCAAGCCTATGCGTTCGCGGATATATGGTTGCGTTCCCGAAGAAGGACTGGTGACCCATCCCCTAATCCCCATGCATTCGCATATGCTGTGTCACATTTACGAAGGGTATCCTCCATTTGCCTGGCATTCACGACTCCAGCTTCGTATTCGCAAAGAAGAATTAAGTCACATGGGAGATTTGCCTTACGCGCTCACGAGAGGGTCCATGAAAACGCGAAGAACAAAATCCCTGGGCACTGAACAGCAAAAACCTGCAATTTTTATAAGTCTAAAACCATTCCGAACACACGCGATCCCTCGGAGCTCATAACCAAACACACGTACTAACGCAACAACATCATACGAACTTATCCGTGCGATCAAATTGCCTAAATAACCTCAAAAACAATGAATTGAACCTCAAAATCAAGAACTTTTCCTTAAAACTTTATCATATTTCAAATCTAAAAATTCGAATCTGAATCACATCAAACGATATCTGTTTTTAACCAAATTTTACAGAAACATCTTAATTCCTATATAAGACCTGTACCGGGCACCAGAACCAAAATACAGGCCCAATACCGACACGTTCTAATCAAATATCATTTTAGTTTTCTTTAACAATTTTAGAAAAATAATTTCTTTTAAAAATTCATTCCTCGGGCTCGGGACCTCGAAATTCAACTCCGGGCATACGCTCGAGTCCCATATTTTCCTACGGACCCTCCAGGACCGTAAAATCACGGGTCCGGGTCCGGGTCCGTTTACCTAAAATGTTGACCAAAGTCAAATTTATTCATTTTAACATCAAAACTTAGCATTTTTTACAATATTTCATATTTAAGCTTTCCGGCTACGCACCCGGACTGCGCATGCAAATTGAGGCGAATCTAAATGAGGTTTTCAAGGCCTCGGAAGCACAAAATTAATTAAAATAGGTGATTACCCCTTTGGGACATCACATTCTCTACCTCTAAGACAACCGTTCATCCTCGAATGGACGAAAGAAGGAAGTACTTGAGTCGGGGAAAAGATGAGGATAACGGCTTCGCATATCGGACTCGGACTCCCAGGTCGATGCCTCCGGAGGCTGACCTCTCCACTGAACACGAACAGAAGGGAAACTCATGGATCTCAACTGACGAACCTGCCGGTCTAGAATAGCTACCGGCTCCTCCTCATAAGACAAGTCCTTGTCCAACTGGACAATGCTGAAATCTAACACGTGGGCTGGATCGCCGTGATACATTCGAAGCATGGACACATCAAACACTAGATGTACGGCTGATAAGCTCGGCGGCAAAGCAAGTATATAAGCCACCTCTCCCACTAGATCAAGAATCTCAAACGTACAAATGAACCTAGGGATAAGCTTGCCCTTCTTCCAAAACCTCATCACGCCCTTCAAAGGCGATACTCGGAGCAATACCCGCTCACCCACCTTAAAAGCCACATCTCCAACCTTGCGATCTGCATAGCTCTTTTGCCTGGACTGAGCTGAAAGAAGCCTCTCCTAAATGCTCCTGACCTTGTCCAAGGCCTCCTGAACCTGATCCGTACCCAACAACCGAGCCTCTCCCAGCTCAAACCATCCAACCGGAGACCGACACCGCCTACCATATAAAGCCTCATAAGCAGTTATCTGTATACTCGACTAGTAGCTGTTGTGGTAGGCAAACTCCGCTAAGGGCAAAAAATGATCCCACGAACCTCCAAAGTCAATAACACAAGCACAGAGCATATCCTCCAAAATTTGAATAGTCTGCTCGAACTGACCATCAGTCTAGGGATGAAACGTTGTACTCAACTCAACCCGTGTGCCCAACTCTCGTTGAACTGCTCTCTAGAAGCGTGAGGTAAACTGCGTACCCAAGTCCTAAATGATAGATACGGGCACACCATGAAGGCGAACAATCTCCCGAATATAGATCTCAGCCAACATCTCAAAAGAATAGTAGATTGCCACATGAATGAAATGTGCTGACTTAGTCAGCCTATCAACAATAACACATATTGCGTCGATCTTCTTCTGAGTCTGTTGAATCCCTGTAACAAAGTCCATAGTGATCCACTCCCACTTCCACTCACGAAGCTCAATCCTCTGAAATAAACCACCAGGCCTCTGATGCTCGTTCTTAACCTGCTGACAATTCAAACATTGAGCCACATATGCAATGATATCTTTATTCATCCTACGCCACCAATAATGCTTCCGCAAATTCTGATATAGCTTCGCGGCGCCCGGATAAATACAGTACCGAGAACTATGGGCCTCCTCCAAAATCAACTCTCAAAACCTATCTACATTAGGCACACATACTCGACCCTGAAACCTAAGAACTCCATCACCATCTAAAGTAATCTGCCTCCCACCTCCGCACTGCACCATGTCTCTAATGAAACACAAATGAGGATCGTTATACTATCGATCACCAATACGCTCCAGTAAGGAAGAACGAGCGAACGTGCAGGCGAACACATGACTGGGCTCAGAAACATCCAATCTCACAAACTGATTGGCCAAATCCTGAACATCCAAAGCAAGCGGCCTCTCACCGACTGGCATATAAGCAAGACTGTCCACACTGGCTGACGTCTTACTCAAGGCATCGGCCACCACATTGGCCTTTCCTGAGTGATATAAGATAGTGATATCATAATCCTTCAGCAACTCCAACCACCTCCTCTGCCTCAAATTCAACTCCTTCTTCTTGAACAAATACTGAAGACTCTTGTGATCAGTGAACACCTCACATGCCACGCCATAGAGATAATGCCTCCAAATCATCAATGCGTGAACTATGGCTGCCAACTCCAAATAATGAACTAGATAGTTCTTCTCATGAATCTTCAACTGCCGTGAAGCATAGGCAATGACCTTGCCATCTTGCATCATTACTGCACCAATCCTAATACGTGAAGCATCAGAATAAACTATATAAGGCCCTGAACCTGTAGGAAAAATCAACACCGGTGTCGTAGTCAGAGCTGTCTTGAGCTTCTGAAAGCTCACCTCACACTCATCTGACTATCCGAACTGGGCACTCTTTTAGGTCAACCTGGTCATCGGGGCTGCAATAGATGAAAACCCCTCCATGAACCGACGATAGTAACTTGCCAATCCAAAAAAATTCCGAATCTCTGTAGCTGATGCTGGTCTAGGCCAGTTCTCAACTGCCTAAATCTTCTTCGGGTCCACGTGAATACCCTCTACTGATACAATATGACCAAGAAATGCAATTGAACTTAGCCATAACTCACATTTAGAGAACTTAGCATATAACTGACTAACCCTCAGAGTCTAAAGAACCAACGAGTCCAATGAAGTCCTATCACTAACGAGTCCGAGCTGTGGTAATATATCACTATATCGCCAATGAAGACTATCACTAACGAGTCCAAATAAGTCCTGAACACTTGGTTTATCAAATCCATAAAATCTGCTGGGGCATTTGTCAACCTTAATGACTTAACCAAGAACTCATAATTCCCGTACCGAGTGCAGAAAGCTATTTTAGGGACATTGGATGCCCTAATACTCAACTGATGGTAGACATATCTCAAGTCAATCTTGGAAAATGCCTTGTCACCCTGAAGCTGATGGAACAAATCATCAATCCTCGACGGCGGATACGTATTCTTGATTATTACCCTATTCAATTGCCAGTAATCAATACACATTCTCATTGACCCATCCTTCTTCCTGAGAAATAACACAGGCGCACCCCAAGGCGAAACACTGGGTCTAATGAAACCCTTCTCAAGAAAATCCTGCAACTGGTCCTTTAACTCTTTCATATCCGGCGGGGCCATACGATATGGTGGAATAGAAATAGGCTGAGTGCCTAGAGCCAAATCAATGCAAAAATCAATATCGTTGTCGGGTGGAATACCCGGCAGGTCTGAAGTCAAAGCATAAGGAAACTCCCAAACAATAGGCACATAATCAATATAAGGGACCTCAGCACTGGAATCGCAAACATAAGCCAAATAGGCCAAACACCCCTTCTCGACCATACGCCAAGCCTTCACACATGAGATAACACTGCGGGTAGAATGAGCTGGAGTACCTCTCCACTCTAAATGAGGCATACCCGGTAAAGCTAAGGTCACAGTCTTGGCATGACAGTCTAAGATAGCGTGGTAAGGTGATAATCAGTCCATCCCCAATATAATATCGAAGTCATCCATGTCTAAAAGCAACAAATCTACACGAGTCTCAATACCCCCAATCACCACAATAGAAGAATGATGGACTCGATCGACCAGAATGGAATCACCCTCTAGTGTAGACACATAAAGAAGAACACTCAATGGATCACTAGGCATGACCAGACACGGTGCAAAATAAGATGACACATATGAATACATAGACCCCTGATCAAATAACACTGATGCATCGATATCACAAACCAGAACCGTACCGGTGATGACTGCATCTGAAGCCTTAGCCTCGAGCCTGGCCTTATGGGCATAACATCGGGGTTGGGCCCTACCACTCTGATCCACATCCCTGGGTTGTCCTAATGTTGGCTGGACTCCATCTCTAGCCGTTTGAGCACCACCTCTAAATCCTCTACCTCCGTCTCTAACATATCTACCCCCGCCTCTAGCTAGCTGGGCGGTCTGTGGAACATCTGGTGCCTGAATCATAGCACGGGGACCCTGCTGCTGTGATTGAGCACCAACTAACCTCGGACAAGACCTCCGGATATGACCACACACACCACACTCATAACATCCACCCGACTGTTGTGGCTGAGGAAACTGAGACTGACCCTTGCGGCCTGAATGACCACCCTGGAAGCACTGGAGCGGCAGTGCACAGATAGGAAATGCCGATGCACTATAAGTCTATTGATCAGAATACTACCCGAGAGAACTACGGCCACCTGAAGCGCCGTGAGAAACCTAGAGAGCTGACTAAAAATTCCAAGGAAGATGGCCTCTACCATATCAATCTATACCTCCAGACGAGGTACCACTGAATCTGCCTGAATAACGGGGCCTCTTGTCTCCCCCATGACCACCCCCCTGCGATAGTACCATCCCAATCCTCCGGGCCACATTGTCCGTCTCCTAAAAAGTGATATCACTCCCAGCCTCTCTAGCCATCTGAAGACGAATCGGCTGGATAATGACGTCAATAAACCTCCTAACCCTCTCTCTCTCGGTAGGGGGTATAACCAGAGCATGGCGAGCTAAGTCAATAAACCTGGTCTCATACTGCGTAATCGTCATGGAACCCTACTGGAGGCGCTCAAACTGCCTCCGATAGGCCTCTCTCTGAGTAATAGGAAGAAACTTCTTCGAAAATAGCTGTGTGAACTGCTCCCATGTCACGGCTAGTGATCCTGCTGGCCTGGCTAAGCAATAATCCCTCAACCAAGTCTTGGCGGATCCGGACAGGAAAAATGTAGCAAAGTCGACCTCATTAGTCTCAACAATCCCCATGTTCCGAAAAACCTTGTGGAAACTATCCAGGTAATCCTGAGGATCCTCAGTAGATGCACCGCTGAATGTAGAAGTGAAGAGCTCGGTAAACCTATCCAGCCTCCACGAAGCATCGGCAGACATGCTGCCTAATCGCCGGTCTGAGCTACTGCTCCCGGCTAAACTGCTCCAATAGGCTGAACCGATGGTGTCTGAATCTGGGGAGATACCTGCTCCGGAGTACGAGTAGCAGGAGTCTGGGCTCCTCCTCTATCCTAAGAAGTGGCTAGTGCTACAGGAAGCAAACCTGCTCGAGTGACACTCTCCATGAGGCCAACCAATTGGACCAGAGCGCCCTGAAGAACTGGGGTAGCAATAAACCCCTCTGGGACCTAAGCTGGGCCCACCGAAACTACTGGGGCTAGAACCTCCTCGTTAAAATCAACCTGAGGCTCCGCCACTGGTGCTGTTACTCGGGGCCGAGCTCTGCCCCTACCTCAGCCTCTAGCACGGCCTCGCCCTCGCCCTCTGCCCCTAGTGGGAGCTGCCTGGGGCTTGGACTGCTGATCGATAGGAAGCGCGTGTTCTCGCCATCTACGAAAGAACAGAGTAGAAATTCAATTACCATTGAGAAAATAAAGTGCACGACAAGAAAGAACAAATGTGAAACTTTTACTAACTTTGTAGCTTCTGGGGGATAAATATGGACGTCTCCATACTGATCCCTCAGACTCTACTACGCTTGTCTGTGAGTTGTGAGACCTATATAACCTAGAGCTCTGATACCAACTTGTCACGATCCGGATTTCCCACCCTCGGGGGTCGTGATGGCGCCTACTCGTGGAAGCTAGGCAAGCCACAAATCATAAACTACTAACTCCTTTATTTTAAATTATTTTTATCAATCATAACATTAAGTGTTAAATATTTAAATAACAGCGGAAATATAGAATTTAAAGCGGAAGACCTAAATTAAATACGTTGAACAATAATTCGGAAATCAATATATGCCTCTACCCAAGAACTATAGTCACAAAACTCACGGACTACTAAGATTTACTACATGCAACCGTTTGAAAGAAAGTAACAATGTCTATCTAAAATAATATAATAATACAACTGTTACGGCGTGCAACCCGATATAATAAACATAATATATATAACTGTTGCGGCGTGCAACCTGACTCCAGTTTCGTGTTCGTGAAGAAGATCTAAGTCACCTGGGAGATTTGCCTTGCGCATTCGCAAGAGGGCCCACGCGAATGCTAAGAACAAAATCCCTGGGCATTGAACAACAAAAACCTGCAACTTTTATAAGTCTAAAACCATTCCGAAACACCTCCGAAACACACCCGAGCCCTCGGGAGACCTAACCAAACACACGTACTAACTCAATAACATCATACGAACTTATTCGTGCAATCAAATCGCCTAAATAACCTCAAAAAAATGAATCGAACCTCAAAATCAAGAACTTTAGCCACAAACTTCATCAAGTTTTAAATTTAGAAATTCGAATTCGAACCCGGATCACGTCAAACGACGTCTGTTTTTTACGAAATTTTACAAAAATATCTTAATTCCTATATAAGACCTGTACCGGGCGCCGAACTAAAATACGGGCCGATACCAACACGTTCTAATCAAATATTATTTCAATTTTCCTTAATAATTTCTTTTAAAAATTCATTCCTCGGGCTCGGGACCTCGAAATTTTATTTCGGGTATACGCCCGAGTCCCATATTTTCCTACGAACCCTCCAGGAGCGTCAAATCATGGGTCCGGGCCCGTTTACCCAAAATATTGAGCAAAGTTAAATTTATTTATTTTTACATCAAAACTTAGCATTTTCACAAAATTTCATATTTAAGCTTTCCAGCTATGCGCTCGGACAGCGCACACAAATCAAGGTGACTCTAAATGATGTTTTCAAGACCTCGAAAGTACATACTTAATTAAAACAGGTGATGACCCCTTTGGGTCGTCACAATAACTTAGCATTGTGCATATCCTCCCCTACTCCCATTATAATATACTATAGATGACTTTGTTTTTTTAAAAATTTATTTTCTATTCTATTGCTTGGATTGATATTATTTTTAAGTATTATTTATTTATTATCTTTATTTTATTTTTTAAAATGAACTCAAATTATATATTTTCTCACACTATCTCCACCTCACACTTACTCTGTTATTTTCCCTATTACAAAAATTTACATAATTATTTCATCTGGATTTAATCCAATAATACACTAAAAAGTGCATATACTCGTACTGTATATTTTACCAAAATCTCAAGGTATTTTTTTTTCTTTTATAGTTAAAAAGCTTGGATAAGTTTTGAGTTTATTTGGTTTAACAAAATAGACAAAAGATTATTATTATTATTATTATACATAAATCTAAAACAACAACAACAACAACCCAGTAAAATCCCACAAGTGGGGTCTGGGGAGGGTAGTGTGTACGCAGACCTTACCCCTACCCCAAGAGGGCAGAGAGGCTGTTTCCGAAAACATATAACTTATTTCATATGTAGTTATTTCAAGCTTAGATTTCCGTTCTCCTTTATTTTCAATCGAATATGTTGAGCTTTAAATATATTTTTAAATTTTTATCTCTGCAATGAATTTTATAAATATCTTTATCTCGAAAATCTAGAACTTGGAGGCAAAATTTAAAAGAGTTATTGCGTTATCCATTGCTTAATATTGTCACACTATTTATGTGATTTTTTATTAGCTTGCTACTTACTTCATACCTTTGTTCGCTATTTCCATAATAATATATCATATATATAGATGAATATTGGTTTTCTTTCTATAAAAACAAAATTTCTATTTATTTTAGTATTCATTATATAGTGTTTAAACTTATAGATAATATTTTGAGTATTAAATATTTACTTGCTTTATTATTATTTAATGTAGCATTAATGAGAAAATTATATGGGTCGATAATTTTCTTTTGATAACTCAAACTAAATCATTGTTTCCTTACATAATAACCCAAAACGTGCAGAATCTTATAACCAAATTAAAATGTTATTTAGTCAAAGACAATCTAATATCCATGTAAATTAAATTTGTTCAAATCTTGTCTTACTCTTTATTAAATTTGTCTAAAATATTTCTAGATTATGTCTTAAAAGTGCCGAGTGGCATTTTCTCAACATGCCACTTGGCTTAACCTCATGCTTCACTATCCTACTTTTAATATAATATAGATATAGACATAGTTTTGCATTTACATCTTTAAAAAAGCCTTTAAAAAGTTCCCACAATCAAACATATTAAACCATATAGTTTTTATTGCTGTCCAATTAAAATGGGCTTTGAGTTATATCCTTCTTCCATCTTTCTCTCATCCTTATAACCTAACTACTAATATTTCTACACCTCAAGAGCTTGGAATTAGACGTTTCAAAGAGGACGAATTGGGGTGTTCGGAATCAGTAGAATGTGCAGTTTGTTTGTTTAAAATAGAAGAAGGAGAAGAAGTTAGAGAGTTGAGATGTAATCATTTGTTTCCTAAGATTTGGTTGGATAGGTTGATGGGTTGTGGACGTAAGACTTGTCCATTGTGTAGAAATTATCTTAAGTCACCTGCAGTTTTCTCTGAGCTACGTGAAGAAGTGATCGAATTGGACTTCTTCTCAGGAAAATCAAGAAGAGATCGGTATGTTAGAAGGTTCTGCTAGAATATTGCTCCGGTTGTTCACTTGATTTCTTTTCTCCCTTCCTTTTATTTTTTAAAATTGTAAATGGGAATTCTATAACTAAAGTCACAATCGTGCAATCTGTGCACCAACAAGTAACATTTCAAATGTACTCAAATATGGAAAGTGATTCAAATGAGATAATCGTCCAACAAGGTCAACAAGTGCCACCACAACCGCAGTGCCATGATTCCATCATACATAGTAAAACAAGACAAACGAATCTAACACAGATGATCATATCTCAACATAACTTCGCTGCAATACGTGACCCTATCCAAATACTATTCAATATGAAACACCTAAAGCCATCATGCCCAAAATCAACAACCACGTGGAACTCGACAGCAAGTACCCAAGGTGCATGACCATAATCACGGAGAAACAAATAACACAATACAATAGTACGGAAAGATAATAACTAATGAACAATCAATCATTCAACACCCTAATATCTATCTCGCTCAAATTTCGCTATAAGGCTCAAATTGAACCGCACCATACGTGCATATAACCAACGAATCATAATCCCTCATAGCATAGAAGGGTAACTTATACAACATATCCGAACACGAATAAGCTCAATTCTAATCGAATGGCACATCCCTCAACAACAGTAGTATGGAGTCAACCAATCCGACCCGATGTAGAATACATAGACTTATTGGCTTACCAATGGACCCCAAATAAACTCCGGTAACCCACAAAAAGATAAATAACCCTCCGAAAGCCCACAACAACCTAACCATAACACATACTATCATCTCGCTAGCTTTGGCCACATCTTCATAGTCCGCAGCTATGAAACAACCTGCTTCTGAGAACTCCCAGTCTCCAAATCCATAGGATAGATAAATCAGAATATATGATCCTAACTCCACCACCATAATGTCTAACACATCCCTCAAATACGATCATCCCACAAGGAATTCTTCTATAATTCTTTCGTGCCACATAGCAAAATATGAATATCAATAGTCGATCAACCCGGCAAGCACCACAACACCATTGAAGCATCCGTAGGACAAAACACAATGCGCCTTCTAAAATGCGCACCCTTCTCAGGCAATACTAAGTAGTAATAGCATTCATCTAGACATCTAAAATCATCCACGTTGTCTAAGAATTCATGATATTCCCTTTAAAAGTGAATCGTGACCTTCCATATGCAAATCTCAATCCTACACAACACACCACATCTATCATGCCATCATATGAAAAGACCAAGAATCTCATGATCAACTCTTAGTCTCCAATATAACACGTACCCGATCAGTCAAAAACCTTCTATTTGATCTCATCTAGGAGAAAATCCCAATAAGCAACATGTTCCTCATGCTAGTAGGAAATATCCACCTCGAACCGTGATAGAAATCATAGAGAACTCTTTGAAATCAATTGGCACATAACCAAGCTACTAGAACCGAATCCCTCTAACTCAAACAAGCCACGCAGGTTGTTAAAACCCAAGAGCATTGCCACGAAGAACCGATCATACTCAATACCATTCTGATCGAACCTATTACCAAATTGACCTATTCCTCCAAGCTCCTTCCGCTTTACCCTCAAGGTGACATTTCTCCTTGTCAGAACACCATGATCCTTAAATAAAACTCACCCCACGAGATCCTAGAATAAAATACCGCCTTATGAACCATAAGCCGTTGTATTCCCCTTTAAGCACTCCAAAAGTAAAAAAAATAGAGACACCCACTTTAAAGAGACCTTATGTGAGCCTAAAGTTGTTTCCTTCACCTTCCTAATACTGAAATGTATAATCCATCATGATCAACTCTTAGTCGCTAGCATAATACATAATCGATCAGTCAAAAACCTTCCATTTGATATCATCTAGGAGAAAATCCCAATACACAACATGTTCCTCACGCCAGTAGGAAATATCCACCTTGACCCGTGATAGAAATCATATAGAACTCTTTGAAATCAATTTGCACATAACATAAGCTATAAGAACTGAATCCCTCTAACTCAAACAAGCAAAGCATGTCGTTAAAACCCAAGAGCATTGTCACGAAGCACCTGTAGAGACTCAACACATAATGATTACCCAAAGAACATCATACTCATTACCATGCTGATCCAACCTACTATCAAATCGACCTATTTCTCTGAGTTACTTCCACTTTACCCTCAAGGTGACAGTTCTCCTTGTTAGAAGACCATGATCCTTCAATAAAACTCAACCCACGAGATCCTAGAATAAAATACCGCCTTATGACCCATAAGCTGTTGTATTCCCCTTTAAGCACTCCAAAAGTACAAAAATCGAGACACCCACTCTAAAGACACCTTCTATGAGTCTAAAGTTGTTTCCTTCACCTTCTTCATACATAAATGTATAACCCATAATGATATAGAAATACTGCGAGTCCCAACACTATCCAATGTAAATGTTACATTCTAGCCATATACAAATCCAGAAAACTCTCAATTGCTACACATAAATCTTGAACCCATTATAACCTTCGCGAGAGTCATCTACTCTGCTCACAAATCAATTGCACCACCCAAACGGGCTGAACAACCTGTGCCCCAATAGAACAACAACACCCAAAGAAGTAATCCACAACTCTAAATAATCGAGTCAATTCGTACTCCATGCGTACTACACCCCTCATGAATAACCACTCAATCATTCCATGATTCTCATATACCCATAGAGTGTAATACAACCCGCATCCGAAAACTCCATCACGGGAGTCATCCATGATCTCAACCTCTATAAGTCCTAACTTTTTACACCACAATTTTTTGTATGTAAAAGTATGTCATAAATAAATTGATGAAAGATCGAAAATGAGATATTACATCCCGCATTTTCGGACGTTAAAGTTTCATTATAAGTTGATCGACGTAAGCTCGGGAATGAAATTATTTTGGAAATATAAGTATTATGCTATTTCAAATAAGGAATAATCAAATTCGTGACGGTGAAAGGGTAAGCAAATTGAAGAAAATGAGTTTTGTCGAAAGTCATCATTTTGACGTTCCTTTTTCTAGGGGACGCTGTGTTTCATGCCTGCAGATCCTGATAGACAAGTTGAGAGCCCTCCAAGTAGGCTATCATCTCAACAGAAGATGCTGATGCGCTCCATTTGCTTTACAATTACTTGTTTGGTTAGTATGACTTAGACGTGTATTGTATGGTATGGAGGGACTCTGTCCCTACCTTTATGAAAATTACGTATTCTTAAAGGCTGGCAGACATATGTCATATGTGTAAAATTTTGTACGGCCTTGTCGGCCTATGTTCAGTATACTAGTATTATTTTTTTCTTATAGACCTGTATATCTTATGTAAATGTTGGTATCACATGTTGTATTCTACTTATCTAACGATAGCCATTGGCTCAGTTATCTATGATCATGAAAAGATACGTTATGTTGGTACTCAACTGAGTAAGGTACTGGGTGCCCGTCGCAGCCCATCTATTTGGACCGTGACAAAAGTGATATCAGAGAAGTTCTGTCCTAGGGAGTCAACAAGCCGTGTCTAGTTGAGTCTTGTTTATAGGTGTGTCGTGCACCACACTTATATGTAGGAGGCTACAGGGAATTTAGGACTGCCACTCTTTCTTCTTACTCTAGATCGTGTGGTAGAGCTCTGTTGTAAGATCTTAATTTCCTAATATCTATCTTACTTATCATACAATGATACTTATATCTAGAAATACGCTTGGTAAGATATATTGTTGTGGATGAGTCGAGTTAGAGGAAGTCAATTATTGCATCTTGCTTATGATGGATAAATATTCGGTATTCAGCAAATCATATGTCTACTAAGATAAGTAAGTTTCTTGATAAGGACACCTAAGGAAAGAATTCCTATCCACTCTTACGGTAAATAGGAATAAGGAGGGAGACACAAGTTTCAGCAAGTAAAATAAGCAAAGTAAAGAACGTTACAAGGCACCCAGTTAATAAAGATTCTCAGTATTACAGTTCGAGCCGAAAAATATAAGCATTATGAGTTACCCTCAATTGTAACAGAGCTACGTATAATTGGCCACACCATTTCAGTTATACCCTACTGGGAGCTAACATGTGTAAATTAAGAAAAAGACGTGATATTAGCATCCGGCTGGGGTTAGAGTAACCCAAAATGGTGAATTGATTATTTGAATTAGTTGACATTTCTGAAGGAAATTGCAAATGTGCTAATAGATCTCCTTGTGAGACACCCAAATGGCGCACACTAAAATACTACACCTAGATATGAACATTACAAATTTAGGCACTAAAAGCCTGAAAGGGATAAATATTACCTTAGTGTGATTCTCGTCCCTAGTAGAGCGAGGACGTTGAGCAACACGAAGAGCCGATAAATGAATCAAGGAGAGCTAAAAGGAAAAAAAGTCGTGTTGAAGTTTTCGCAAGAAAGGGATAGGTAGAAATATTGGCGGAGTAATGAGAATAAATATAGGGAAAATTATGTGTGAGATGTGATACATGGATGACAACGGTGGAGTGTTACATAATCTATAGTCAAAATAAGAAAGAGATGAAAGGTGATCGACCTTAAGACAACAAAAGAATATAGATGATGCAGTCACATCCTCCTTTCAAGAAATAAGTTCGCAACTCTAACGTGAATAACAAAAAGAAAATGTTAGACCCCAGAGTAATAGAAACTAGTATGGATTGGTGAACAAGATAAACTAAACATGAATTAGGGACGGAGTGATTTGATAATAGTCGGCATCATGAGAATTTCAGATTTCGTTCTGGAAAAAATAGAATGGACAATAGAAGAGGATTCATGAGAAATTCAGAGAATGGTCATTCAGGCAGACACTTCCCTAAAGCAAGAAATGTGAGTAAAGTTAAACTTAAGAAACTGTGTGTGCCAATTACACTAGGTGTCACCATCGTAAGTAAGGAATTTTGTTATCCTTGGTATAGAAGGATTGCCACAAGGCAAGTAAGGGTCATCGATGATATGACAAGACGCTAAAGATGAAGAGGTAACAAATCTATAGGTAGATCCTCGTGGCTTCAAGTGTTAGTACTCCCCCAAAGGGGGGAATATGGGGTGATGTGTTGTTAAGTTAGAAGTAAGTGGTTCTAGTAGCTATGAAATGGTAAAGGAAGAATATGTGACGACCCAACCCATCGTCTTATGAGTTACCGCTTCGTTTCCCCATTTTTTGCTTCTTTATGCATCGTTACCCGTGTCTTGTGTAATCGAGTTTGTTTGTAGAGGTATTGGTTGAAAATGAGACACTTAGTCTCTTTAAGGAAGACTTAGTTTGGAAAAGTCAATCGAATGTTGACTTATGCGTTAGAGGGCTCGGATGTGACTTCCGATGAGCCGGTTAGCTTCGAGGGATGATTTGTGACTTAGGAGTGTTGATAACTATGATTTTAACACGTTTTATACCCATTCTTGCCTAAGGTTTGTGCATGAATTGCCATAAATTAGTCCCAAAATGTTTACAAGTTGCGCTTGATTGCAGGTTTGAGCGACGAGATGAAAAATGTCAAAGATCGGCTAGAAACGGAGTGAAATCTGCCAAGTGTGAAAGTCAAGTTAAGTAGGGAACAAACAGACCCAACGCGGACTGCACTGCTTTGCCATGCGGCCGTGCTGGAAGTTCAGAGATTGGGCTTTTTAGTTGTGACATGCTCGGTCCGTTCTCATCCTAACTTGGTCCGTGCCTGAGGAAGTTTAGAGAGTGGTCATTTTACCAAGTTCTCCACGCGGCCGCGCCCCATTTATGCGCGGTCCGTGCTCTTCAGCTAGCGCGGCCGTGCTACCTTTTTGCGCGGTCCGCTCCCCCAGCTTTAGAAGAGAGAATTGAAGACCAAGGCCCCTATGCGGCCGCACTGCATTTCTGCGCGGTCCACACCAGCCCCGCAGGGGTATTTTTATCAAGTTTTTCCTGTGTACTATAGATAGAACATTTTACTTTTTAGAGGAGGTATTAGATATCAGATAGCTGCTACACTCGCGAGACTCAAGTTTTAGCATATTTTGGGCAATTTCATCTTGCTTTATCGTGGATTCTTGTAGATTAACATTGTAGTTAATTAATATGTCAATTTTATCTGCTATTTTTCAATTTCTGTTTCTATTATGTCTAGCTAAATCCATTATCTAGGGTTGTGGCTCAACCCTAGTGTGGGTAATAAATGGGAGTGATTGTTTAATGCTTGAATGATGTTAGGTGTTTGCTATTTGGGTTAATTTTATGATTTAATTAGGATTTGGTGGTTGCAAACACTAAGTCTAGCTTAGTGGGTCTTGACTCTTCTTGAGAAAGAGTGTCTATGACCCCAAAATTGACCCAACAAGGAATTGGGATGGACCCATGAGAATGGTAGTCCCAATTAACGGGTTAAACCTCGAGAGAGTAATTACCCAACTTGAACCCTAAGTTGCTTGGGCATATTGGCCTAGCCAATTGGTCTCGAGGGAGTCAATTGGGCAAAATCACTCTCTCTACTGAGATGTGTGAGAGTGAGTGCAGCATGCAACGGTTATAGCATAAGCCCCATAATCATCATTCATGTATTAGGAATCTCTATCCGTTAGTTGACCACATAGGTAAATGCCACGACCCTAGTGCCTTTCTCTATCTTGCATACAACCTAGAATTAATATCTTAGCATAACTTAGTTTTAATTAGTAGTTGTAAAATTGTAGTTGAAAATCACAAAAACCCCAAAAATGTTAGAAGTACAATTCGGAGCTAAAACGCATTTCTAGACCAAAGAAATATTCGAATCCATTCCAAGCTCCCTGTGGAAATTGACCCCGATACCACTACTGGGTAAAAGTATTAGCGCTCACTCTTCTTAAGGTTGAGTCCACCGCGATCACTTTTTGGCGCCATTGCCAGGGAGCTTTTCGGTGTTTGACTATTTGTTGGCTCGTTTTGTGTTTTTCTTCTCTTTCCTTCTTTTTACTAATTCTATTTGTGTCAATTCACTCAGGTACACTTGGCTTTAAATGCAAATGACCCTCTTGGCAACGTGGTCTTGGGGGAGGAGGTTGAGGATCTAGAAAAAGAAGATGGATTACCTTATGCTCCTAGGAGAGGTCGAAAGGCCAATTCAAATGCTAATGCTAATGACAACATACCAGACCCTCCTCCACCTCCACCAAGAGTGACACCACGAGTTCTACCTAATCAAGGGTACGCAAGTGCAATACTTCCTCCCCGAATCCGGGCGGGGAACTTCCAGATTACAAATGTGATGCTCACCTTGCTCGAACAACGAGGTTATTTCACGAGGGCCGCTGATCAGAATGCTTATAAACACTTGAAAGGCTTCGTGGATACTTGTTGGGGTAACAAGCAGAGAAATGTTTCAGAGGATGCATTGAGACTTCAACTTTTCCCGTTCTCACTTCGGGGAAAGGAGTTAGATCGGTTGGAGAGGCTCCCCAATCATTCCATCACTACATGGGATGAGTTGGCGGACAAATTCATCGTTATGTTTTTCTCTCCAAGTCACATGGCGACTCTACGGGATGAGATTCTAGCTTTCAAGCAAGAGCCGATTGAACCGTTACACGAGATATGGGAGTCTGTTTGAGTTCGTTTTTTGATTTCCAAGTTTTGTAGTTAAGGGTACCTCAGGCAAAGCTTCACTTGGGCCTAACACATTTGCCTTTGATCCCATGGTTAAAGACATGATGTTGTGTTTAGGATGGTGAAAGTCATGGCCTTGAGACACTCGTGTTGACCAAACAATCATCATATGGTCATTTTGGGCCTTTGTGCGCTTGAATCGTTACTAAGGTCGTTGTGGGCCCTCGACTCTGTCTTTATCAATACTTGAGTGTGTGTTGAGAAATTGAATTGTGAGCCTAAGTACCGAGCCGATGGTCTAGAACTTGCCCTGAATGTTTGTTGAGGCAAAATCATAGGTGAAACTTGACTTGAGAAGTGATTATAGGCCCTCCTTGATCCAAACTGCCAAAGTTGAACAATTTCCATGACCTACCAATGAAATGATCCCTAGTTCACCCCTTTTGAGCCTTAAACCTTCTTCTTTCATAAACCAAAGCTACAAGCCTATACCCGTTCTCAATGAGACCCTCTCTTGGCACCCAAATCTTCCCTTGAGTAATGGCAAATGTCTAAGTTTGGGGGGGAGAGACAAGAAAGGCATCAATGTGGTAAAAAGGAACAAAAGAAAAAGAAAAGGAAGGCAATAAAAAAAAGACAAAAAGAAAGACAAAATTGAATAAGAACCAAAAAGGGAATTCAAGGGCAACAAAAGGTGGAAAAGGTGTGAAAAAAGTAGACAAAAGGAGAAAGGTTTGAATTGCAAAAGAAAGAGTGACAATGTGTCTCTCTAACCCCTTGAAAGAAGTGAAATACTCAAATGAGTCAAGAAAGTATGCCAAAATGAATCAAAAGAAGTGCTCAAGGGAAGATTGAACCTAATTGAACAAAAACATGTCTTACCTTTACGCAAAAGCCTTCACAATGACTTCTCAAAAGCCCTATATGATCTTGAGTTGAGGGAAGCCTACATTAGTGGATACTTACATAAGGGACAAGCATATGGTGCTTAGAGCCGGACTTATGGCCTTTTCTTTGAGAGAGATGAGTGAGAATCCATCCACCTCGGTTTGTGTGTCAATACTCTAAAAGGTGAGGTTCACTTAGGGAAAGTTGAGGATGTGTGAGTTTGGGTTCCACAATGACCAAAGTAATTGAGAAAAGTTCTTTGATGAATATGTGTCAACTCTTGATGCTCTTGTGTCACACTTGATCCACAAGTTTTCAAAGATTAAATGTGTTAACGATGCATTCGCTTTGAGGGAAATTGTTAGTCCCAATTGATGCTTGTTGAGGTTACTTTAGGATAGGCAGGAATTACTTGGTTGTTTTCCTATGGGGGTTAGATCTTATTTTATTTGCTTGAGGACAAGTAAAGATTTATGTTTGGGGGAGTTGATAACTATGATTTTAACACATTTTATACCCATTCTTGCCTAAGCTTTGTGCGTGAATTGCCATAAATTAGTCCAAAAATGCTTAAAAGTTGCGCTTGATTGCAGGTTTGAGTGACGAGATGACAAATGTCAAAGATTGGCTCGAAACGGAGTGAAATATGCCAAGTGTGAAAGTCAAGTGAAGTGGGGAACAAAGAGACCCAGAGCGGACTGCACTGGTTTACCACGAGGCTGCGCTGGAAGTTCAGAGATTGGGCTTTTCAGTTGTGACATGCGCGGTCCGCGCTCATCCTGACACGGTCCGCGCCTGAGGAAGTTCAGAGAGTATTCATTTGGCCAAGTTCTCCACGCGGCCGCGCCCCATTTATGCACGGTCCGCGTTCTTCAGCCAACGCGGGCGTGCTCCCTTTTTGCGCGGTCGGTGCCCCCAGCTTCAGAAGAGAGAATTGAAGACGAAGACCCTTATGCGGCGGCGCTGCATTTCTGCATGGTCTGCGCCAGCCCCGCAGGGGTATTTTTGTCCAATTTTTCCCGTATACTATAACTAGAACATTTTACTTTTTTAGAGGAGGTATTAGATATCAGATAGCTATTACACTCGTGAGACTCAAGTTTTAGCCTATTTTGGGCAATTTCATCTTGCGTTATCGTGGATTCTTGTATATTAACATTGTAGCTAATTAATATGTCGATTTTATCTACAATTTCTTCAATTTCTGTTTCTGTTATGTCTAGCTAAACCCATTAGATAGGGTTGTGGCTCAACCCTAGCGTGGGTAATTAATGGGTGTGTTTGTTTAATGCTTGAATGATGTTGGGTGTTTGCTATATGGGTTAATTTTATGATTTAATTAGGATTTGGTGGTTGCAAACACTAAGTCTAGCTTAGTTGATCATGACTCTTCTTGAGAAAGAGTGTCTATGACCCCAAAATTGACCCAACAAGGAATTGGGATGGACCCATGAGAATGGTAATCCCAATTAACGGGTTAAACCTCGAGAGAGTAATTACCCAACTTGAACCATAAGTTTCTTGGGCATATTGGCCTACTCAATTGATCTCTCGAGAGTCAATTAGGCAAAATCACTCTCTCTACCAAGAGGTGTGAGAGTGAGTGCAATCGTGCAACGGTTATAGCATAAGCCCCATAATCATCATTCTTGTATTAGGAATCTCTACCCGTTAGTTGACCACCTAGGTAAATGCCACGATCCTAGTGCCTTTCTCTATCTTGCATACAACCTAGAATTAATATCTTAGCATAACTTAGTTTTAATTAGTAGTTGTAAAATTGTAGTTGAAAATCACAAAAACCCCAAAAATGTTAGAAGTACAATTCGGAGCTAAAACGCATTTCTAGACCAATGAAATATTCGAATCCATTCCAAGCTCCCTGTGGAAATTGACCCCGATACCACTACTGGGTAAAAGTCTTAGCACCCACTCTACCTAAGGTTGAGTCCGCCGCGATCAAGTGTGATCGGAAGTGGGTTTGGAGGTCTAGTGTAGAATTAGGCTTGAATTGGGGAAGTTAGTATTTTAGCGAATACCGGTTGGTAAATGAGATTTTGACCCGAGGGTCGGAATGGAATTCTGAGAGTTGTTGTAGCTCTATGTGATTTGGGATATGTGTGTAAAATTTTAGGTCATTCGGAGGCGATTCAATTGGGTTTTTGATCAAATGCGTGTTTTGGAAGTTTTAGAAGAACTTAAGCTTTAATTTGATGGTTTGGTGTTGTTCGAGGTGTTTTGATGATTGGAACAAGTTTGGAATATGTTTTAGGATGTGTTGGTGTTTTTGGTTGAGGTCCCGGGAGCCTCGGGGTGATTTCGGATGGCTAACGGGAAGAGTTTTGGACTTGTGCAATTTCAGATTTTTGCTGTTGCCGGTATTTTTGCTCCTACGGCTGAGGAACCGAAGGTGCGATATCATAGATGCAGGAATGGCACATCAGAAGCAGAGAGGATAAGGAAGGCCTCGAACCACAGATACGGAAGAAGACCGCACCTGCGGAGCCGCAGATGTGGAAGAAAGACCGCACCTGTGGAGCCGCAGATGCGACTTTTTGACCGCAGATGTGGTAGGCGAAGTTTTAATGAACTTCAGCAGATGCGGAATATTGACCGCAAATGCGGTACCGCAAAAGTAGGTAATTGACTGCAGATGTGGTTATGTCTGGGCAGAAGTATTTAAGGTTCTTCTTCGCGAATTTTGAAGGATTTATTAATTTTTAACTTCGGACTTGGTGATATTTTGGCTATTTTGGACAAGGATTTCAAGGAGCTTCGGTAAGGTAAGGTTTTTGGACCTAAAACACGATTCTATGGTGTTATTTCATGAATTAGGACTGAAAATTTAAGGAATTAAGGGACTAAAAATGGTGGTTTAGGGATTGAACTTAAGAGAGCAAAAATTGAGGATTTGAAGGGTCAATTGAACTCCGATTCTTGTGTTTTTGATATGTATAAACTCGTGGGGAGATAAAAAGTCTAATGATGTGAAAATTTATGAGTTTTGAGAAATGGACCCAGGGCTCGGGTTTTGCTAATTTCGGGATTTTTGATATTTTTCGATTGGGTTTTATTACCTTAGCATATTGTGACGTATTCGTTATGGTTTTGGTCAGATTTGACGCGCCGCGAGGAGGCCGATTTGAGAGGCAAGGGCATAGTGAGCTATAGTTTTTGCCAGTTTGAGGTGAGTAATGAATGTAAATGATCTCGTGAGGGTTTGAAACCCCGGATTTGCACATCATAGTGCTATATTAAGGTAAGATACGCGCTTGATGATGAGCGCGACGTTGTTTACTATTGGGGATTGGGACTTGGTCCGTCCCGAGTAATGTTTTACCGCGTATTTGATTGAAGCTTATTTGATGCTTATTTGATATCATCATTTTTTGGACTAATTGTCATATTTGGGCTTCGTGCCAACAATTTGAACCCTTCGGGGATTGCTATCACTGTTTTCTCACTATTTTGGCATATCACTTGAATTCAGTCCTATTGTTTAATATTGTTTTACAAACCCAGCCACTTTTACTCAGGTTTTGAAACTTAAATTATATTTCGAACAATACTTTGGGCTGAGAACTATTATTTCATTATTGCCCGAGGGGCTTATGTGATTTCTGGACTAAGTATGGGATCGGGCTGTGCGTCGCAGCAGTATTATTTTGATATCGATATGAGGCCGATGACCTAGTTGATGCAACGAGATGGCTTGTTATTGGGACTAAGCCGTAAGGGGCCCCTGGGGAGTCTGCACACCCCCAGTAAGCATCGTCGACAATAAATAAATGGATCGGGTTGCACGCCTCAGTGGGAACTAGAGGGCATCATACTATGTGCTGATTTTCTTTTCTTTACTTGTAACTTAATTGCCTAATTGTTGTAGCATTTCTCCATTTCGATTTCATTGTTTTATTGCTTTCATTCCACTTGTTTTTAATTGTCGCATTATAGATTACTTTCTGTTTTCCATTATTTCTTATTCTCGGTCATTATTTATGCTTATTACTCACTGGGTCAGAGTACTCACATTACTCCCTACACCTTGTGTGCAGATCCAGGTGCATCTGAGGCTGAGTGAGGATTTTCTATTGAGTAGCACATATCTGGGAGCATCGAGGTAGCTGCAATGGTGTCCGCAACCCTGATCTCTCCCTTTTATCCTTTGTTTTATTTCGTATTCCCTAGATTGCTATGCATTAGGCTGATAAACCTGTATTAGAGACTCAGACTTGCGACACCGGATATTTTGGGCTATGTAGTAGTATTGTTATTTGAAATTCCACACACTTAACTCTTATTTCAGATTTCTAGTATTATGACTTGGCAAATTATCTATGTTAATTAATAATGAATGGTATAGAAATAGGTTAAGGTTGTTAATCGGTCGGGCTTGTCTAGTAGTGTGTTGGGCGCCATCACGATCGGGGTTGGGGTCGTGACAAATTGGTATCAGAGCGGGGTTACTTGGTCTCGCAAGTCATGAGCTGGTTTAGTAGAGTTTTGCGGATCGATACGGAGACGTCTGTATTTATCCTCGAGAGGCTACAGAGCCTTTAGGAAAAACTTCATCTTCTTGAAATTCTTATCGTGCGAACTTGGTGATTTGAGTACTAAACTTCTCTTGATTCTATTCTTTCACAGATGGTGAGGACTCATGTTATCAGACGACGCGAACGACCACCAGTGCCACCCACTGTGGCCACCAGAGGCCGTGGACGCAGTCGTGGTTGTGGCAGTGGCAGAGCAGTAAGGGCAGCACCTATTGATCCACTAGTTGCCCCAGCTCAGGATCAGGCTCCAGCTGTGGATACTCATGTTGCACCTGTTCAGGCACCAGCGGTGCCCCTCGTGATTGTGGGTCTTCAGGAGGCCTTGGCTCAAATCATAACGGTTTGCACTGGCCTGGGTCAGGCAGTTTCAGCCACTACTGCAGCAGCTAATTCACAGGTCGGGGGAGGTAATCTGACTCTCGTTAATCGCACACCTGAGCAACTGGTGCAGGGATTACAGATGCCAGAAGCACCTCCAGCTCAGCTGGTTGCACCAGTTCAGGATTTCGTTGTTCCAGCTCTTCCAGACGATGAACATCATCATCTCGAGAGGTTTGGTAGGCTCCAGCCTTCGGCATTCAGTGGAGCTGAGGGCGAGGATACCCAGGGTTTTCTTGACAAGTGTTGGCGTATCCTCCCTACAACAAGGATTCTTGAGTAGAGTGGTGTGGCATTTACTACCTTTCAATTCTCGGGGGCTGCTTTTACTTGGTGGGAGGATTTTGAGAGGCATAGGACTGTCGGTGCAGCACCTCTTTCTTGGGAGCAGCTCTCCGCTCTCGTCCTGGAGAAGTATGTACTGCAGTCCCGCAGAGAGGAGCTGTGTAGACAGTTTGAGTGGTTGAAACATGGGGATATGATCGTGACCCAATATGAGATGAGGTTTTAACAATTGGCCAGTTATGATGTTTGGATTAATTCGACAGATCGTGAGAGGATCAAGAGATTTGTAGATGGCCTTAACTACCATATTCGTATTTTGCTGTCTAGAGAGAGAGTATTGGGTGCTATGTTTGAGTAGGTAGTCGATATCGCTCGTGAGATTGAGACGGTTCGCCGTAGAGAGCTAGAGGAGAGGAGGCCAAAAGGCCTCGAGGATCAGGCTGTTGCAGTGGTGCTCCATCTTGGGGCTATTTCCAGCATGGTAGAGGTCGTTATTTCAGGCCCGCTCAGTCGGCCCGTCCAGAGTATCGTGGGGCATCTTCAGGCCGTGGTCATCATGGGTCTCAGCAGGGCTAGTCTTCACTCAGCGCCCTCCCGGCTTAGAGTTCGTCTCATGCCCCATCAACTCAGGGTTCTTCTGTAGCGAATGCTTTTGCTAGTCACTCTAGTGCTAGGGGTTCCCTTCAGTCCCCATCTCCAGCACCATGTAGTTGTTATGAGTGTGAAGAGTTTGGGCATATGAGGAGGCAGTGTCCTCGGCTTTGTGGTGGTCAGTCTCAGTAGAGGGATCGGCCCTAGATTTCTGCACCAGTTACTTCATCACCTGCCCAGCCAGCCAGGGGTGGAGGTTATGTAGCTAGGGGTCACCCTAGAGGTTGAGGTCGATCAGGCGGTGGCCAGGCTCATTTTTGTGCTATTCCAGGCAGGACAGATGCCATTGCTTCAGACGCTGTCATAAAAGGTATTGTTTCAGTCTGCCACCGAGATGCCTTCGTATTATTTGATCCAGATTCCCCCTATTCATATGTCTATTCATATTTTTCTTATTAATTGGGTACGTCCCGGGAGTCTCTTTCTTTAACTGTTCATGTGTCTACCCCGGTGGGTGATACTTTTATTCTGGACCATGTGTAGCAGTCATGTATTGTGACTATTGGGGGTCTGGAGACCCGAGTTGATCTATTGCTATTGAGCATGGTGGACTTTGATGTTATTTTGGCATGGATTGTTATCTCTGTGTCATGCTATTCTAGACTATCATGCTAAGACAGTCACTTTGGCTATGTCGGGTGTACCGCAGATCGAGTGGCATGGTGTGACTGACTATGTTCCGAGTAGAGTGATATCTTTCTTGAAGGCCCAGTGTATAGTTGGGAAGGGTTTTCTATCATATTTAGCCTTTGTGCGGGATGTTGGAGTTGAGACTCCTAACATTGATTTTGTTCCAGTTGTGAGGGATTTTCTCGATGTATTTCCTGCAGACCTGTCGGGCATGCCACCGGATAAGGATATTGATTTTGGTATTGATCTGGTGCCGGGCACTCAGCCATCTCTATTTTGCCGTATCGTATGGCACAAGCGGAGTTGAAAGAATTGAAGGAGCAACTTCAAGAACTCCTAGATAAGGGGTTCATTTGGCCGAGTGTGTCACCATAGGGTGTGTCGGTTCTGTTTGTCAAAAAGAAGAATGGCACAATGAGAATGTGCATTGACTACAGGCGAACAAGTGTCCCCTACCTCATATTGATGATTTATTCAACCAACTTCAGGGAGTGAGCGTGTTTCGTAAGATTGATCTCCGTTCGGGCTATCACTAGTTGAAGATCAGGGATTCAGATATTCCTAAAACTGCTTTCAGGACTAGATATAGCCATAATGAGTTTCTTGTCATGTGTCTCGGGCAGACCAATGCCCCAGCGGCATTCATACATCTAATGAACAGTGTATTCTTGCCTTATCTGGATTCGTTTGTTATCGTGTTCATTGATGATATTTTGGTATACTCGTGTAGTCATAAGGAGCACGCGGAACATTTGCGAATGGTATTACAAAGATTGAGGGAAGAAAGGCTTTATGCAAATTTCTCCAAGTATAAGATTTAGCTCAGTTCAGTGGCTTTCTTGGGACATGTGGTGTCAAACGAGGGTATTCAGTTTGATCCAAGGAAGATAGAGACGGTTCAGAGTTGGCCTAGACCTTCCTAAGCCATAGAGATTCGTAGCTTTGTTGGTTTGGCCGGTTATTATCGGCGTTTTGTTCAAGATTTTTCCTATATTGCATCTCCCTTGACCAAGTTGACTCAGAAGGGTTCTCCGTTTGTATGGTCGGACGAGTACAAGGAGAGCTTTTTGAAGCTCAAAACAGCTTTGACTACAACTCCAGTATTGGTTTTGCCATCAGCTTTAGTTTCATATACTGTATATTGTGATGCTTTGCGAGTTGGGATTGGTTGTGTATTGATGCAGGAGGGTAGAGTTATTGCTTATGCTTCTCTCCAGTTGAAGCCCCATGAGAAGAACTACCCTTCATGATTTGGAGTTAGCTAATATAGTTCATGCATTGAAGATTTGGAGGCACTATTTGTATGGCGTATCTTGTGAGGTATTCACCGACCATCGCACTCTTCAGCATTTGCTCAAGCAAAAGGATCTTAATTTGAGACAGCGAAGATGGCTAGAGTTGCTTAAGGATTATGATATTAATATTCTGTATCATCCAGAAAAGGCCAATGTAGTGGCCAATGCTTTGAGCCGAAAGGCTGTGAGTATGGGGAACTTGGCGTATATTCCAGCTGAGGAGAGGCCATTTGTAGTTAATGTTCAGGCCTTGGCCAATCAGCTTGTGAGATTAGATATTTTGGAGCCCAGCCGAGTGTTAGCTTGTATGGTTTCCCGATCTTCCTTATATGATCGTATAAGAGAGCGCCAGTATGATGATCTGCATTTGCTTGTCCTTAAAGACAAAGTTCAGCATAGCGATGCCTGAGATGTGACCATTCGTGATGATGGTTGTTGAGGATGCAGGGTTGGATCTATGTGCCCAACGTGGATGGGCTTAGAGAGTTGATTCTGGAGGAGGCCCACAGCTCGTGGTATTACATTCATCCGGGTGCCGCGAAGATGTATTAGTATTTGAGGCAACACTACTGGTGGAAAAGAATGAAGAAAGATATTATGGGATTTGTGGCTCAGTGTCTCAATTGTTAGTAGGTGAAATATGAGCATTAGAGACCAGGTGGCTCACTTCAATAGATGGATATTCCTGAGTGGAAGTAGGAGAGGACTACTATGGACTTTGTTATTGGACTTCCTAAGACTTTGAAGAGATTTGATGATATTTGGGTGATTGTTGATCAGCTGACCAAGTCTGCGCACTTCATTCCTGTGTGTACTACCTATTCTTTAGAGCGGCTGGCAGGGATTTATATCCGGGAGATTGTTCGATTGCATGGTGTTTTGGTTTCCATCATCTCAGATATAGGTACTTAGTTTGCTTTGCAGTTTTGGAGAGTCATGCAGAAAAAGTTGGGTACTCAGGTGCAGTTGAGCACATCGTTTCATCCTCAGACGGACGGATAGTCCGAGCGTACCATTCAGATATTGGAGGACATGTTGCGTGCTTATGTTATTGATTTTGGAGGTTCATGGGATGACTTGCCACTTGCAGGGTTTGCCTACAACAACCGCTATCAGTCCAGCATTCAGATGGCACTGTATGAGGCTTTGTATGGGAGATGGTGTAGTTCCCCAGTTGGTTTGTTCGAGCCTGGTGAGGCTAGGCTATTGGGGATAGATTTGGTTCAGGATGCCTTAGAGAAAGTGAAGGTGATTCAGGAGAGACTTCTTACAGCACAGTCGCGCTAGAAGAGTTATGCAGACATGAAGGTTCGAGATGTATCTTATATGGTTGGTGAAAAGGTCTTGCTGAATGTTTCGCCTATGAAGGGTGTTATGAGATTTTGAAAGAAAGGGAAGTTGAGTCCACGGTTCATTGGGCTTTGTGAGGTGGCGTAGATGCTTTCTTTGCAACCTAGCTTGTCGAGTGTGCATCATGTATTCCATGTTTCTATGCTCCGGAAGAATGTTAGGGACCCATCACTTGTTTTGGACTTCAACATGGTTCTATTGGATGATGATTTGACCTTTGATGTGGAGCCAGTGGCTATTTTGGGTCGTCAGGTTCAAAAGTTGAGGTCAAAGATTATAGCTTCAGTGAAGGTGCAGTGGAGAGGTCAGCCTATAGAGAAGCCTACCTGGGAGACCGAGCGGGAGATGCAGAGCAGATATCCTCACCTGTTTAAGGCTTCAGGTATGTTTCTTGACTCGCTCGAGGACGAGCGTTTGTTTAAGTTGGGGAGGATGTAACGACCCAACCCGTCATCTCATGAGTTACCACTCCATTTCCCTATTTTCTACTTCTTTATGCTTCATTAACCATGTCTTGTGTGACCGAGTTGGTTTGGAGAGGTTTGGGTAGGAAATGAAACACTTAGTCTCTTTAAGGAAGGCTTAGTTTGAAAAAGTCAATTGGATGTTGACATATACGTTAGAGTGCTCGTATGTGACTTCTGATGCTTCAGTTAGCTTTGGGAGATGATTTTTGACTTAGGAGTGTGATCGGAAGTTATTTGGAGGTCCGATGTAGAATTAGGCTTGAATTGGCAAAGTTAGTATTTTGGCAAATTCCGGTTGGTAGGTGAGATTTTGACTCGAGTCTCGGAATGGAATTCTAAGAGTTGTTGTAGCTTCGTTATGTGATTTGGGATGTGTGTGTAAAATTTCATGTCATTCGGAGGCGATTCGATTGGGTTTTTGATCAAATGCATGTTTCGAAAGTTTTAGAATAACTTAGGCTTGCATTTGATGTAATTTGATTGTTTGGTATTGTTCGAGGTGTTTCGATGATTGGAACAAGTTTGGAAGTTGTTTTAGGATGTGTTGGTGCCTTTGGTTGAGGTCCCGGGGGCCTCGGGGTGATTTCAGATGGCTAACAAGAAGAGTTTTGGACTTGTGCAATTTCAGATTTTTGCTGTTGCTGGTATCTTCGCACCTGCGGCTGGGGAACCGTAGGTGCGGTATCGCAGATGCAGGAATGGCATCACAGAAGCGGAGAGGCTGATGAAGGCCTGGAACCGCAGATTCTGGAGAAGGACCGCACATGGAGAGCTGCAGATGCAGGTATTGGACCGCACATGCGGTAGGCGGAGTTTTAATGAATTTCTGCAAATGTGGAATATTGACCGTAGAAGCGGGTAATTGAACGAAGATGTGGTTTTGTCTGGGCAGAAGTATTTAAGGTTCTTCTTCACGAATTTTGAAGGGTTTATTCATTTTTAACTTCGGACTTGGTGATTTTTTGGCGATTTTGGAGACGAATTTCAAGGAGTTTCGATAAGGCAAGGATTTTCGGAACTAAAACACGATTCTATGGGGGTTATTTTGATGAACTAGGACCGAAAAATTAAGGAATTAATGGACTAAAAATGGTGGTTTAGGGCTTGAACTTAAGAGAACACAAATTGAGGATTTGAAGGGTCAATTGAACTCCGATTCTTGTGTTTTTGACATGTACAAACTCGTGGGGAGATAGGAAGTCTAATGATGTGAAAGTTTTTGAGTTTCGAGAAGTGGGAGCGGAGCTCGGGTTTTTGCTAATTTTGGGATTTTTGATATTTTTCGATTGTTTTCGATTGGGTTTTTTTTCCTTAGCATATTGTGACGTATTTGTTCTGGTTTTTGTCAGATTCGACGTGCGAGGAGGCCGATTTGAGAGTTTTGGCCGGTTTGAGATGAGTAATGAATGTAAATGATGTCTTGAGGGTTTGTAACCCCGAATTTGCACATCATAGTGCTATATTGAGGTGAGACACGCGCTTGATGATGAGCGCGGGGTCGTTTACTATTAGGTATTGGGACTTGGTCCGTCCCGAGTGATGTTTACCACGTATTTCATTGAAGCTTATTTGATATCATCATGTTTTGGACTAATTGTCATATTTGGGCTTCATGCCAACTATTTTAACCCTTCGAGGATTGCTATCACTATTTCCTCACTATTTTGGCATATTACTTGAACTCAATCGTATTGTTTAATAACAAACTTAGCCACCTTTACTCAGGTTTTGAAACTTAAATTATATTTCTAGCAATGTTTTGGGATGAGAACTGCCATTTCATTATTGCCCGAGGGGCTTATGTGATTTCTGGACTAACTATGGGATCGGGCTGCGCACTGCAGTAGTATTATATTGATATTGATATGAGGTCGAGGTCCTAGTTGATGTCACGAGATGGCTTGTTATTGTGCTTGGGACGTAAGGGGCTCCTGGGGGAGTCTGCAAACCCCCAGTGAGCGTCGTCGACGATAAATAAATGGATCGGGTTGCACGCCGCAACGGGTACTAGAGGTTACCATACTATGTGTTGATTTTCTTTCTATATCTGTCACTTAATTGCTTAATTGCTGTAGCATTTCTACATTTCAATTTCATTGTTTTATTGATTTCATTCCACTTGTATTTAATTGTCGCATTGTAGATTACTTTGTGTTTTCCATGTTGTCTTACTATCAATCATTATTTATGCTTATTACTCACTGGGTCGGAGTACTCACATTACTCCCTGCACCTTGCATGCAGATCCAGGTGAATCTGAGGCTGAGTGAGGATTTTCTGTTGAGCAGCACATATCCGGGAGCATCGAGGTACTGCAATGGCGTCCGCAGCCCTGATCTCTCCCTTCTATACTTTGTTTAATTTCGTATTCCCTAGAATAATATGCATTAGGTTGATAAACCTGTATTAGAGACTCAGAGTTGCGACACCGGGTCTTTTGGGCTATGTAGTACTGTAGTTATATTAAATTCTGCACATTTAACTCTTATTTCAGATTTCTAGTATTATGATTTGGTAAATTATCTGTGTTAATTAATAATGAATGGTATAGAAATGTGCTAAGGTTGTTAATCGGTCAGACTTGCCTAGCAGTGTGTTGGACACCATCACGATCGGGATTGGGGTCGTGACAGAATGCAATAAAAGTAAGAAAGGGATGAGATTGCCCTTATTCAAAGCCTACAGATAGGCTATGATTCCAGAAGATTATGCTAGTACAAAATTAAGGAGAGGAGGGTATGGTTCCTGCCCGAGATGTTAGTGATAGATAAGTAGCAAGTGCGAGATATAATTTAAGACAAAGGAAATAACCCAAGAAACATTACACGGAATATTGATATGAGAATGTGCTAATGAGTAGTTAGTAGTTGATTCAGGAAGAGCCTTGTTATGGCTAGACAAGATTCATACAAATCAACAGATCGTACAAGATAAACATAGGGAGCACCAATATGGGAATTCAGCCTCGTAGTTTTGGCATCGTGATCCCTGAGAAATATTCGGATAGAAGTTGAGGTAATTAAAGGTACCATATAAGTGTTAGGGAAACAAAGTAGAGTGCCACTAGGAAAAAAAACAAAATATCAGTTCATGAGCAACCCTGCAATCACAAGGGCATGGAGCTAAGAAGTACAAATAATTATAGGCGAGGAAGAATATCAAAAAATTCCTCAAGTATTCGATGTAATAAGCTTGTAGCTTTACAAATGTTGGAAGGTCTTTAAGTACTACAACGAAAGACTAGTTGAGGATATAAGAAAGAATGATTCAACCTAAGTAGAGTGATCTAAAAGAGGAAATTGTCTTATAGCAACACTCTCACAACAACATTGTATGCACTTCATAAGAATGTGGCACCTATAATGGCAAATGAGAGAGGAATGAACCAGAAGTAATATATGAGACCATAGGAATTGCACAAACTTTTGGCATGCGTGGGAACTAAGATAAGCTAATTATGCACGCAACAAGGGGGCGGAAAGCTGAGAAGGAACGAAAGGAATTCTTTGATCAATGATCCATAGTTAGTTATGTTACGAACGCACATAATATTTCAGAACATTATCCATGCAACATATATGTTTGCAATCATACAGTCGTAGAAGAATCCGGTATAATTTAAAAGAAAGAATTGAGTCCAAGACATAGATAAAGGATCGAATTGTTTGATGAATGCATCATGGATATTCTATAGCGCCAATGAAAGGCTAAAGTAATAACTAAATGCCATGAGCCACAGATTGGAAGATAACTTAAGCCTACATAAAAGCTAATTAGAAGGAAGAGGAAACTAAAGATTTAAATCAACTAAGTAAATTAGGAGTCTGCTTATTGGACTCAAAAAGTTATAGACATCATGATTGAGAACATTGCAAAATCACCATTAAAATCAGAGGTACAAGAAAGATAGTACATTAGCCATATTTGATAACGGCTCTACGATAAAGCCAATTAGAAGTGTCCCAACCTTATAAGAAGTTAGTATGAAGCTATCACGAGATTGTGTAAAGAGGTGCATGTATTATAATAGAAGTTCAAGACGTGGATGTAAATTACACCTATGGGGAGAGGAGGTCGTGGACAAGATAGAAAATGTGGTGTGAGACTTTAAGGTAAGTAAGGTAAAGGTGAACAACGTACGACAGACTCAAAAGCATAAAGTTAAGAATAGACCAAAGTTTGGAGAGAAGGCTAGAAGCACGGAGATTCAATATCGAGGAATGATAGCAGCGTCGTTAGTGGCATACCTTCCACCCAATGGTTTCTATGTACCAAAAGTTCTAATTAGAGAGTTAAAGAAGAGTTAGAGACAATGTGATGTCTCAATGTTCTAGAAAAGCATAAGGAAATTGGTTGCAAGCTAAAGTATGATAGAACAACAAGGTATTATAAAGACAGGATTAAGGATAAGACGAGGGCAAGTGAGAAGATAACGAAAATAGATAAGTTCTCGTGATTAAGCCCGTGAAAACAAGGGAGCTGATAGTTCCTGTAATTTATTTAAAGCTTAGAATAATCTAAATGAACTAAAAATAGTCTAAGACTAGTAGCATATAGAAGAGATGGAATGCTGCCCTGATAGTAGAATGATGGTGTGATTGTGATAGATAAAGAATGTCGTTTGGGCATTCGATTGAGTAATGACTTGAAGGTGGTTTCATGAATTGTAAGGGACTAAAATACCCATATAAGATGAGTCACATAGGAGTCTATAGAGTACGGTTATGGAAGTATATTATGACCCCTAGGTGGATCAATCTAATTACTACAGATGCCCCCCATGAGATGCGAGCCCTAGCGGAGGTATTACATAAGAGATCAAGTTATCAGTGGTAAATGATTGATCAACATTAAGTGAATCACAAATAGATAGATAAGCATACCTTAATCTTAGGGATAAGTAACGAGACTAACCTGGAGTTGGTAGCAAAACCAGTAACGATAAATCGAAGTAAGAGTACGACATAGTATGACCTACCAAGATGCAGTAAAGTAATACAAATGTATAACCAGATTTATGAAATAAGGTATAACAATATTCCTAAGTTCGACAAAGTACTGAGCGAATAACTTCAGTATACCTACAGATTCCTAGAGGGATGTTTCATCAAGATCTGTACATGTTTGCAAAGTGAGGCCTAGAGATTCGCTAAAAGATGGTGGAAAGAAGAAAAAAGAGTCGTATAGGTGCACTTACAAAGTCAGAATCGTACAGGTTGCATGATAGTAGGTAGCAACAATTATAATATTGGAAGTCTTCCGACCACAAGCCGTGGTGTGAGAAAGAGGCCTAAAATGGGGAATGCCCTGGACTTTGGGATTCATTCATAGAATAGTTGCCTAGATAGAAAGAGGAGCACTAAAATATCCGCAAGAGCTATGGGTTATAAGTATGATAAGTGCATCAGTAAACATTCGAGGATGAATGTTCTAAAGAGGGGAATGATGTTACACCCCACATTTACGTACGTGAAAGTACGCCATAAATAAATTGATGAAAGCTCAGAAATGAGATACTGCATTTTCAGACGTTAAAGTTTCATCATAAGTTAACCGGCATAATATCGGGAATGAGATTATTTTGGAATTATAAGTATTATGCTATTTCAAAGAATGGATAAGTGAATCCGTGAAGGTGAGAGGGTAAGTGAATCGAAGAAAATGAGTTTCGTCGAAAGTCGTCATTTTGAAATAAAATACGGTCTGAGCTATAATACTCGGTATTTATGGACTAGTACCCTACAAGGTATCACATGACCATGATAGAGAGGTGTATAAGTTATCTTAAAAGTGAGAAGTATTTAAGTGATTTGAGATAATTTTTAATTATGTGAATAATTGGTTAATGGGGTATTTATTAGTTAAATAAGTTAATACTAATTAACTATGTCTTTAAAGATAAGCAAGGAAAAGGAACGTGGAAGGCAGCCAATTTCCAAACAAGTGACTCTTAGTCACTTTTGATTAGGTGGCAACCTAATTGTTTATTAAAAAGACACTTCATTCCTTATATTTTGTATACAAAGGTACAACAATGAAAAAACGTTAGCAATTCTGACAAGTTTGGTTTCATAAGACATTGCAAGTTTGATTTCTTCCTTATTCAAATTCAAGACATCTCCAAACCAGACGCTAAAAACTCCATCCAACAAGCTTTCAAAACAATTCTTGCAACAAAAACAATTCTGACGAAATTTCTTAGCACATTAACAATGTGAGATTTTGTGATTCTAAGAAATTACAGTGCAATATTTTCCTAGAATATCATACGGATTTTCCCTTATCCAGGTATGTTAAGGCTATCCCTTCTTTCTTTTTGGCATGATCTATACGACACAAGTGAAACGAGAAAATACACAACTTTCATAAATTACTTTATTCGTAGAAATGCTAGAGATGTGTATATTTATATTTTCCATGTGTCATATTATTCTATCATATGTTCATGAGTCTCAAAATACGTAATTTGGTAAAGTTTATTTCATGATATTAATTAGAGGCAGGATGGTCTTATGACGTACCGATAGATTTTGTTAACGTATTGCATATCCATTTCACGCATTTATACATGCACATTGACCCATGACCAGATGGAATTATTTATATATATATATATATAAGAAAGGTTATGGCGTTATATACGCACCACTACCTGATCAGCTGGTATACATTGATGATTTTGCCCACTGTGGACGAGAAGATATGATGGGATGCCCATAGAGGCCTAATGATGTTATGAAACATGTACCTATGCAAGACATGAAATTCATATGCATATTCATGTCATTATAATTATTTCATGAATTACAGAGCTATCCATAATTACTGGTTGAGTCATTTACTCTATATTTCCTTTCATGTTTGTTATGTACTTATTTATGTACCTTACATACTCGGTACATTATTCGTAATGATGCCCCTTTTGCCTAGGGATGTTGCATTTCATGCCCTCAGATCCCTATAGACAAGTCGAGAGCCCCCCAAGTAGGCTATCAGCTTAGCAAAAGATGTTGGCGCGCTCCATTTGCTTTGGAGTTGTGTGTTTGGTTAGTATGATTTAGAGGTGTATTATTTTGTATAGAGGAACTCTGTCACAACCTTTATGAAAATTATATATTCTTAAAGGCTTGTAGAAAGCTGTCATGTACGTAAAATAGTGTCTGGCCTTGTCGGCCTATGTTCAGTATACGAGTGGTTATTTTTGTCATATAGACCCGTATGTCTTAGGTAAAAGTTGGTATCACATGTTATATTCTACTTATCTCACGGAAGCCTTCCGACTCAGTTATCTATGATAGTATGACATGAAAAGATACGTTATGTTGGTACTCGGTTGAGTAAGGTACCTGTAGCCCGTCGTGACCCATTGGTTTGGGTCGTTACATAACTAATTTACAAGTATACCTCAAACCAAAACCAATAAAATACAAAATCGTGCAATCAACTAGTCGATAATAGACTTCCCCAGCTGACACAATACCACAATGTGTTTCAACTAAATCCCGCATAAGCTCATGTTATACAAATCATCTAATCCCTCAAATGATTTTGCAAATCGTGTATTCATCCTCGTGACAGTTATGTCTACTATTACAACCGATCAAAACATAAATTGTACAAATATAACCCACTGGCAGAAAAGAAATCCTCTACATAACATCATAAGGATCACACATTCGTAGATTATACCGCAGGGTATAACACACCAACTTAGCCTCAGACTGACATCTCTCTATACATTTTCACAGCCACAACTGCTACACAAATACTTAATCTGCTCGAGTCTGAACTCATCAAGAAGACACGAGAATCTAATTTGTTCCAAAGTTAAATAACATGAAAGATCCTCCAATACACTTGTAACTCAAGACTATACGTCACATCATAAATCAAGCACCCAATAGTCCTTTCCACCTCCCAAGAAAACTCCTCTTGTCACATCCAGACCATTTGAACACATTCCGTCGTCATATCATACTCATCGAGCCATAAATTCAACTCACAGGGACACTACCAAACAAATAAATCCAAAAGCACGTGGTCAAACAATCGAAATCCATGTGCTCAAGCTACAGTCAAAACTCGGCCTCAAGTTGTCCAGACTGGCCCATCAACAACACACAAAAATCACATCTTGCAACTCATCCATAAAATGACAAGCCATCGATGTACAACTTATATCGAACGCTCACATACACATATGAGTGCGTGGAAAGAATTGAAAAAGTTGCACTTCAAGCTGAATCAATGTTGCACGATATGGAAAGAAAGATGGTAAATTTATCCTAAATGCGCTGTAGACTCTTGAAGATAGGTATGGACGTCATCATACCGATCCTAAAGACAATACCTACTAGACTCATGCTCATAATTCGTAGAACATACGAACCTAGAGTTCTGATGCCAACTTGTCACGGCCCAAAATCCAAAGTCGTGATGACACCTAACCCAACCTTCTAGGTAAGCCACTTAACAATAAACCATTTTAAATAAGATTTATTAAGGGAACAAATGATAATATATCTTAACTGTTACACAAAGAATTTTCCAAGGTCTGGTAGCACAAATCATGATCTTTTAAGATTTTGAATTTGCAAAGCTGTTATGAAATAAAGTATATCATTTGTTTTAAATACACATAAAAAGATTTAAAATTGTAAAGCTACCAAGATCAAGAGGCATTTATGACCGGAATGTATGTATATCTTCAAATCTAGCTCCCCTCGTACACAACAATATTAACATCCAACATCTGCACGCAAGGGGCAGAAGTGTAGTATGAATATAACCGACCCATGTAATCAATAAGTTACAAACCTAACATTAGGTTGAAAGTAGTGAGGAACTGGAACAAAGGTCGGAGTCTAATAGCGATATGCAACAACAGTTCATGACAACATAACAAAAGTGTTAAAGGAAGTTACTTAGAGCTAAAATGCTCAGCCTTTTCACAGTTCCTAAAAATAGGCATACTTTTCAAGTATATATCAGTGAGAATCTAAATCTTTTAAATCACCAAAATATGAGTAAGCTTACAAAATTGTGATTTTTCCCAAAGCCTTCAACAGGTAAATATTTCATTTTCAAATGGCATGAGAAAAATTCTTCTTTATGCCTACATGTTAATGTGTCTGTAAAGTCATAAATAACATAATACCGTATATCATGAGGAAAATGTATCTCTATTCATGTATGTCAAGTGTTCATGTTGAATGAAATGCAACTCAATGGTAAAACTATATGCATGCTCTTAGTGTATTGATTCAGTCAGTCCTCCCAGTCACTCAATCCTCCTAATCACTCAGTCCTCACTGTCACTCAGTCCTCCCAATCACTTGGCACTCGGTTTTAGTATGCGCACTTACACTCTACACTCGCACTCAGTAGGTACTTTCGCTCACTATGGATGTACAAAATTCAGAGAGGCAACTAAGCCCAAGAGCTATAATAAGCCAATAATGGCATGAATCGCCCAATCCCATGATGAATCATAATACCTACTATTGATACCCAATTTTTTCTTAAGTATTTCTTATACCTAAATATTTTAAAAATAGCATATTGATGCATATATAAGCACATCCAAGAATTTTGACATTTTTTGACGATTTTTTAAAACTAATTTATTGCCTATTTTACACAATAAAATCCAATAATTATTCTTAAAATTATCATCTTGGTAAATAATTCATTGTATTTTAACATTTACATCTAAATATAATTAAAATAATTTTCGCATATTTTTTTACAATTTTTTGATATTTTAAAGCTAATTGCATATAATTGCAATTATAACCTATCTTGTAATTTATGACATTTTTACGTTTATAAAATTAATCCCAGAATTTTTTAATTAATATCTATATAATACTTATTTACCCAGTACATTTAATTTATTTTTAAAATCGGTATTACTATTTTTATAAAATTAAAAGGGCAAAATTGGCTATTTATGATTTGGCCTCTATTGCATTTCAATTATAGCCAATTTGGTACTCAATTTCAGCCCCACTTTAAAGCCCAATTACCCAGCCCAATTAACGCGCCTACCCGACCCATACCCTTTCCTATCATACCCAAACTCGTTCCCCATTTAACCCGTTTAATCCTAGCCGTTGATCCTATAGATCAACGACTCCCCTCTTTCCTATCCTTTTTTAATTCAAATGACCCTAAAACCCTAACTCATTTTTCTCGACCGCCGCCTATGAATCCTCTCCTCTCTCAACTCCCTCTCAACTTACCTCAAACCCTAGCCGCCCCCTCGCATCGAAGCCCTAATCGATGGCTTCTCAGGCTCATCAGAGGCCTATACTAGCTTCGCATGGCTTCTGTGTGCTCGGTTCTAAAGGTCCATTGACCAGACCTTGAAGGGTTCCGACCAAGCCTTTGTTCGATGACTGTTCCCCGGTCGTCTCCAACCTTTGTCCGGCCAGTCATGGCTATTCGAGTTCGATCTTCGACTTCTCTGCTCAGATCGATGGTTTCCAAAGCCTATCTCGTCACCTGGGTTTCTTATGAAACCCTACCTCTAAGGTTCCTTCGATTTATTCTTAGATCTGCCCCAGATCTATGTGTGTTTGAACTTTCTGAGCATGTTTCTCTAGGTTTCCCCAATTTTTTTCTTTCAAAACTCTTTGTTCTTTTAACTCTAGTTTTATGTTAAGATATTTTGAATCTCTCTTCTTTGATTATCGACATGTTTTACTTTATTTTTTGTTTGTGTTATCTTCTATCTGTGTGAGCATGTTGAAAACTCTAATTTTCTTGGGGATTTTGTTTGAGTTCCTTGGTTTGATTGTTAATGGTCGTTTGATTTACCTTATTTTTTATCTGAGTTAGCATGTTGAAAACCTAATTTTGGGATTTTTTTTGAGTTTCTGTTTGTTAGTATTCGCTTGATTTACCTTCTTTTATATCCGAGTTAGCATAGTGAAAACCATAATTTGTTGGGGCTTATCCCAGATTCTGAACCTGTTTATTAGTTTATCTGCTTATATCCTCTAAACTCGAATGATTTTCGAAAACCCTAGTTTCTTTGGGGACTATTTGATTTCTTTGAAGTTGTTTGTGCAACTCGCCTGTTGAAATTGCAGTGTGCTTCAATGCTCTTGACTATTTTGTTTCTGAGTTCTTTGCATGCTTCTGATCTTCTTCTCTATTGTTAAACACTGAAACTTGACTATCATGCTTCGAATGTCTTCCTTTTAGTTACTACTTTATGCTGTTATTTTGCCATAACTTGGCTTCACGTGTCTATCACTTATGCATGCATTTATATATACTGAGTTCCTTCTGTGATTGATTCTCAAACTCGGGATTAATTTTCAAAAATTTTCCTTTGTGAAATTCTGATTTTACTCACCTGGTAAGGGGTAATTGATTCTTTTCCTTTGATTGGCCTCCCAGAATCTTTCAAAAAATAATTTTAAATCCTGTACGTAGACTTAAATGCCTATTATATGACTTTACTGCTTCTTTTATTGCAACAACCATTCTGGTTACAAGGCTGATTCTCCTTTCCTTATATGGATCCTGTTAGCATCCGTTTGAATAAGAATCCCCTGATTAAAGGGGAGTCTTATACTAATTTGATTTTGATTTGTGACCATGCCATATTTGTGATAGATTTGTACTTGTTACCGTATTTCTCTACACGTTTTCAAAGCTATAAATACTCTCCTCCCTTTTCTTTGAACACACGAACACAGAAAGTAAATCTGAGTTCAAATCACTCTCACTTAAAACTCTCTCCCTCTTTCTGCTACTTGTGCTGTTGTGGACTTTGTTTACTCTTCTTTCTTTTGCACTTTTTGCTTCTCTACTGGTATGTCCTAGTTAATTTACAGGTCTCAACAACAATGTGTTTTATTCCAGCCTACTTCTGTTCATGTCTTCCTTAGTTAACATTTGTTTCTAGCATGCTGTAACATGTTTCCCTCTCCCTTGTAATTCTATATTTAATTTACATGTGCATCCTATCTGTTGTTGTTAAGTATTTGATACTTTAATGAATCCCAAACCCTCGTATCCCCTTTGTATGCTTTAAGTTATGGTTAAGAAACATGGCAATGCCTGAAATCATTGTCCATGGTTATGAACTGGACCCCTTGGGGTCCTAAGCTTGTCAATTTCCCCTCCCCATTCCCCTATTGTGTGTATGTTGAGTAACAGCCTTGGCCTGCCAGTAATTCTGATTATTGTTCAGGCCATGGCTTGACCTCCAGTAGGTCTTTACTCCCTAAATGCTTGATCATAGGTTTGGTCAGGGGTGTGTCAGTCTGTACTGTGGCTGAGCATGACCACCAACCTTCCTGGGTAGCCCTCCTACCCTTTTCTATTGCTCTTACACTCAACTCCTAGAATTTAAGTTTTGCCCCTCTTGTGTGAGCCTTACCTTGGGACCCTTGAGCTCCCTCTGAACTTGGACACATAAGGGCTGGCTCCTCCACACTGCATATCTCAATTTCTATGAATATCTTGGGTGTATGCACTACCTGGGGTTCCTGAAATACATTGGATCTCTGAAACACTTTACATAAGAGAAGGCTTGGAAATCTGGATCTCTAAAGTTGTTCAACCTCATGTTATTAGACCTTCGGTCTGAATTAGGTTCATTGGATGCAGCTAAGGATTTCTGATATATTTTATTATTTCAGTTGTTTATTTTGGGTTGTAATAATTTGTATAAACTCTGGGGAACTTAGTAAAGAAAGGGGGATGAGATTTATTTTCTGCACCATGGGTAGAGATCCTGCCTATAGGTTCAAACCTTTATTTCTGCAAACGTAACTAGAAATCATGCCTATCGGTTTTAATTCTCATCTCTGCATATCCACCTAGAAATCATGCCTATAGGTTTTAACTCTCATCTCTGCATATCCACCTAGAAATCATGCTCATAGGTTTAATCTTTAATTTCTGCAAACACGCATAGATATCTTGCCTATAGGTTAACTTCTAATTGTTCCGCAATTTTATATAAACATGGTCTGCCAAACTGCTACATTCAACAAACGTCATTAGGCAAACAATTTGCAGGTTTAAATAATAAAAACTGCATATAGATGCCATGCTCATAGGATTTTGTTAATGTCTAAAAGGTGCCCAAATCATTATTCATATAGAAAGCATGCCTATAGGAAATTTCGAATCTAAATAGAGATAATACTAGTTGTTAAACTTATATTGTCCCGCTAAAACTGGTAACCTTTATTAGTTTGCACATTTATTTTTAATATCAGTGTATGTCACGCCTAGCTCTAATTAACACCTAAGTCAATCAGATAAGTTTCAAACAATTGCATTCGAGTATGCCTAATGTAGACTTTTTGCCTAAAAATATACGTTGAACCAGTTCGCCCACTGCTTTATTCAAATAAGACAAAAAATCAGTACGTGAAAGACATGTTAAACTCTGTAGTTTTCGATGATTTATCGAGGCATATTTGAGCCTTGCTTGCTTGTCTGTTTCCCCTTCTGTTTGCAACTATTTGTTTTGGTTGACGCCTTAGTATTTTCTCCTTTGCAACTTCTAAAAGGCCCAAACTCCTTTCACTTTAGGATTAGTAGTCTATTTGACTCCAGGACTGATAGGATCGGGACGGGTAATGCAATAATTAAACGATAACATTCCGCGCTTTAATACCTTGACGAGGTGTGAAGGGTAGACATGGAGATGATGATTACACGATTACACTACGCATATAATTTGGTACCAGTGTTATGTGAATGATCCATGTAATGTATAAACCTAGGACCCCCCCCCCCTCTTTATTAGTTTAATAATTTTCATATTTTTTAAAAGTTGTTTCAACTTCTGTTTCTTATACGACTTTCAGGTTGCTTGCAGCAATTGTTTGACCCCTTCCCTTTACTTGCGTATCTATTCAATCACAAAATTGTTTCCTTTCTGAATTTCAACACTTCTTTTAACACTTTTTATGCTTCTTATTTGAATACTTGCTTGTTTATTCGTGTTTGCATTTAAAGTCACAATTGTAGCAGGGCTAGGAACCATACTAGTGGATCTTGAGTGGTTCCTAACACCATCCCCTCGAGATAATTTTGATCCCTTACCCAAACTCTGGTTTTCATCTTTAATTCTTCTAAAAAGTGTCCTAATGCACTATAATCATTAGGTGGCGACTCTCCAAAATCCAAGAAAAAACCAATTCCCAAACGAGAAAAGAGTTGTCTTCCCAAATGTCGTAAACCCGATTCTGAGGAAAAGGGGGGCGTCGACAGCGTGGCGACTCTGTTGGGGATTCTTTAGGCTTTTACCATTGCATGCTATATGTGACTTTACCTCTTTCTTTATTGCTTTGTTTAATGCCTCTATTTGAAACTGACTTGTTTCTTTTGTTTCTTTTTCTTTAATTACTTTCATTTATTGCTTTTTCATCAATGCTGTTGTAATTTTTGAGCAATCATTGTAAACTTTATTGTATGAACGTGAAAATACATTTCAACATGTTTCATTCTTGTAAACTGCATTTTCAACATCATATTCCACTCGTGCCAAATAAATACTATAGCAACGCTTATAATGATTAGTCGCGCGCTTACAACACTATCACCCCTTAAATTTGGCAAAGGCATATTTGCAGTAAAACCAGTCGATCAGCGATGCAGTCAACGGTTTCGTGCCTTTCCCTCATGAGTTGTCCGCTCAAGGGTACCTATCTAAAACCCCAATAGATACCTTACTCCATTTAAACTTTACATGCATCATGGTCAAACCTAGCCGAGTCAGTTATTTTTTCCACATAATGACTCATTAAGATAGCCTTGTCCAAAGTCCACCGGGTTTCCTTGAAACCCAAATGGATACCTCCATGTTATGTGCATTTATTTGGAGAACTTAAGTGCTTGCTATGCTAATTATTGGTTTAAATAGCTGAGCCTGGTGGGGGTAAGGGCCTAACGCTTTGTTTTGCAGAAAATGAGGCACGAGGTCCCTGATTTTGCATGGTAACTAACATTCACCCAATGATGCTGAATTGGTGGAAAGACCTCGATTCTAGTGATCAGACACTCGTACTCAAGTACTTAGGGAATCTGCCTTCTCTTAAAGAGATTTAGCCTAACAACAGAATCATAGAGGCTGCGACATTGTTCTAGGATAGTGACAAGTTCGTGTTCCACTTTGGGGACCTTAAAATGACTCCTTTACTTGAAGAAATAAGAGGTTTAGCTGGAATTCCTTGAGAGACTCCAGGTTTGCTTATGCCAGAGAATCGCAAAGGAAGGGGTTTCCTTAAGATGATGGGACTAAAGAAAAACCCAGACTTGACTTGTTTGAAAGACTCTTACATCCCATTTGACTACCTATACGAGAGGTACGACCATAGCAAGTCATACCGCACCTATTCAGATGAGTTTTCCATCACTTCATTAGGACATGTCCACAGAAGGATCTTCATTTTCATGTTTTGATTTTTGGGAATGATGGTGTTCCCTATGAAGAAGGCTAGGATCCACACCAGACTGGCCATGGTAACCAAGACTTTGATGGAAGGAATTGGAAGTCAGACTCTCAGCATAGTGCCTATGATCATCGCTAAGATATACCGTGCCTTGAACAACTGTCAACAACATGGCAGCCATTTTGAGGGTTGCAACTTATTACTTTAGCTCTGGCTCATGGAACACCTCCAGAAAGGGGAATGTCGACATGAGATCCTACGCAAAGATTAGGATGATCACATCGCCTTCCACCAGCCGAGGCGTATGAATTATATGCCTAAAATGTTCGCTCAGCCAGAAGACTTCAGAGGATGGGTAGAATTATTTGATAATCTGAAAGAAGACCAGGTACAATGGATGTTTGAGTGGTTTCCCATAGATGAATTCATTGTTCGATCCCGAGATGTACTATTTCTCATACTGACTGGTTTGAGATTAACTTATCCCTACATTCCTCTCCGAATCATGAAGCAAGCTGGAATAAAACAAATCATAATAAGGGTCCATAAAATGAGCCACCTCAGGGCCGATTTCCCGGATGACGATAGCCCTCACATGTGCCAAGCTTAGCATTTGTGGCATTGCAAAATCTTTTTGGTGAAAGAAACCATTGAGCCAGACAGGTATCACGCTGATTGTATGTCACAATATTCGGGTTGGTTAGAAGACAATAGCATGGGTCAGTCGGGATTCGTTTGAGGTCACAGAATTATTGACGAGCACGCTGAAGCACGGGTTAAGTATAATTGACTTCGCAAGAGAATTCGCGAGTATGAAAGTGAGCATCGAGAAATACAAGAAGCCCATCAGAATTTGATCAAGGAGTGGAAAGTTATGGCTGTCAGTGCCGACAATCGGCTAGGGTATTTGGAGCGGGGTCTAGTGAAGCTGGAAGGAAAGTTCATCAAGAGGATTGAAGACTATCAAAACGCTAAAGGAAATGCCGGCGGACATCTGGCCCTAGCCTATTTGCTGCTAGGACTACGCGAATTGGTAGAGCTGTTTGAGGGAGACAAAGATGCCAAATCTGGGGAAGGTCCTTCTGGGACCAAGCAGTTAGGAGTCCTTTTATTTTTTATTTTAATGTAATTAGGCCAATGGCCACTAGTAACATTCTACTTTCTGTTGTTTATCTTTGTTTTGGATTCGTCTTATTTTTATCAATAAAATGAGGCATTTAGCATTATAAGTTCTCCAAAACTATTTGTCGCTAGGCCTACCTCAGGCACAACGAGGCACCATAATTAGGACGCAATTTACATTTTTCGCACAACGTATTTAAATACTGCAATATTTTTTTCCCTCATAACCCACACTAACTTGTTACCTTTTTGTTTTTCTTTTATTTTTATTCCCCTCCCCAAAGGTTAGTTCGTGCATTCTGGCACCATCGGCGTACTCCACAAGATCCAAGGGCCCTCCTCCTCCTCCTCCTCCTCCTCCTCCGAGTCCTATCCGGAACAAAAACAAAGGTAGAATGGGAGATCTAAATTCCAGAAAGGAGATTGAGATTCCTTAGGGTATCCCGGTTGCTAAGGAAACTGCTGCACAACTTGAGCAAAAACTGTTGAAATTCTGAGAAGAGCTTGATCAGGTTCGGAATTTGGCGATCCTATCATTTTCCCTCACCGCTCCTAGTGTGAACCCTGCACATCCACAGAATACCCCACAACCACAGATACAGCCCACTCATACCCAACATTGCAACACAAGCCACTCTCCCAAAAATACTCCACTACTCATTCCCGAGCCATTGAACGCCACAAATGACCATCTCCACAACACTTATATTTTTGTAGACACAGTACCCCACTACACCCAACCAATATCAAATGCACCGGAGTCCGATGACAAGGACTCCCTTATCAGGAACTTAGCGGCAGAACTCAAGAAGTTAACCAGCCGAGTTTAGGGCATGGAAGGTAATAAATGTATTGAACGGCTAAATTATGAAGACCTATGCATTCAGCCAGATGTTGAACTTCCGGAGGGGTACAAACCTCCCAAGTTCGAAATGTTTGATGGAACAGGAGATCCCAGAGTCCACGTGAGGATATATTGTGATAAGTTGGTTGGAGTTGGAAGGGATGAGAAGATCTGTATGAAGCTCTTCATGAGGAGCCTGAAAGGAGATGCACTATCCTGGTACATCAGCCAGGACCCCAAGAAATGGATGAGTTGGGTAAGCATGGCATCGAATTTTATGGATAGGTTCTGATTCAATACAGAGAATGCACCGGACGTGTTCTACATACAGAATTTGAGGAAGAAGCCCACCGAAACATTCCGCGAGTATGCTACTCGTTGGAGGTCAGAAGCTGCAAAGGTCAGGCCGGCCCTAGAAGAAGAGCAAATGAACAGATTTTTTTGTTCGAGCTCAGGATCCCCAATATTACGAGAGGTTGATGCTGATCAATGGTCAAAAGTTCTCCGATATCATCAAACTTGGAGAAAGAATCGAAGAGAGCATTAAGAATGGTATGGTTACAAATCTTGAAGCATTACAGGCCACCAATAAGGCTTTACAGACTGGCAGCACATCCAAAAAGAAGGATATAAGTGTCGTAATGTTTGCCCAGGGAGCCAAATCACCACCAAAATATCACACTTACCCATCACCTCCACTTACTTATCAGCCTATCCCGAATTACCAAGCACCCGCACCCTACTATCCACCTCTCGTTTGCCAATCCTCTCCACCTCTCACATATAAACCCACATTGCCCAGATACTCTCAACCAGCACCTATTTACCAAGCTTATAATGCTCAACCCTCTCACTACCAATCACCACCCACCCGTCAATATTTCCCAAGACCCAGGCCAAATTTTTACCGCAATCCTCCCAAACAATACACAACCATCACTGAACCAATTGACCAGCTATATGAAAGACTTAAAGCTGCTAGTTACGTCACTCTTATCCCATCTAAAGCTCCATAAAATCACTCCTAGTGGGTAAACCCCAACAAGACATGTGCGTATCATTGCGGCACAAAGGGATACACCCTTGACGAGTGCCGCTCATTGAAAGACAAGATTCAAACCCTGATCGACAGTAAGGTCATAGTAGAAAAGGAACCTGCTCCTAATGTTCGAAGCAATCCTCTGCCTGACCATAAAGGTGGAGACATTCACATGATCGAGATCGAAAATGATTGGGACCCCAAAGGGTCAATAGGTTTGGATTGCTGAAGGAGATAAACCAAAGAAACTGGCGGTTACACTTAACCCAATTGTTGTGCAGAATCAGCCCTCCAGGGATGGTGAAGTAAATATGTCTATACCTCTTGAATTTGAAGTGCCTCATTTTGCAAAGGCTCCCATGCCAATCGAGGTTAAATTTGTAGTTCCAGAGGCACCTACACCCTTTGAAGTTGTTGTATTACCACCAAAGGTGCCTATTTTGGTGGCAATGTCAGACATAACACCATTCCACTCAAATGCCATACCATGGGATTACACTGCTGAAGCGAGGAGGAAAGGAAACACCAAGACAGGTAAAACGATTTTCGTGCAAGGAATGACCAGAACATGGATGGTTTATACCCCAGAGCATCTAGCCGAGTCCAGTAAGAAAGCCCCAGGATGACCTATTGAGATACGGCTCGACGATCTTTGGAGGAAAATACAGGCTAAGGAGTACTCGGTCGCTGAACAATTGAACAAAACACTACCACATATATCTATCCTGGTCAGTCCTGAGTTAAACACTATCTCGAAATGATTAGTAAATTTCTAAAGTTTTAAACACTTAATCTATAATTCCTAATAATTGGAACTGGAAATGCTAACTTGATTGTGCCTGTGTGGCTTATATCCATATATCTGGACTGAGTGTGAATCGGGTTGCACGCCGCAGTGAGTGCTACGATGATATTGTGCTTGGATTGTAGGAGCCCCTCCGGAGTCTGAACCCCCACAGTGAGCGCGGTACCCAAATGGATCGGGATGTACGCCGCAGTGGTCATGTGCATTACATTGCATTCATGCATCGATGTCTTATCTGTTATTACCTGATGTTGTTCCACCGTTAAATGTGTAGAATTATTGGTTATAGCTTTGCATTGTTATATTTCGGTATTTCTTACTGTCAGCCATTACATATGTCTATTACCACTGAGTTGGAAGTACTCACTTTACTCCCTACACCATGTGTGTAGGTTCAGGTGTCCCGGGAGCATAGTCGAGCTATTTGTTGCCTTCAGAGTTTTTCATGAGTTGTCGAGGTAGCTGCCTGAATCCGCAGGACCCGACTCTTCCCCTACTCCTTTTACCTTTCCGCATTTTAGAACATCAGTATTACTGAGGATTTATTACTCTGTGTTATTAGAGGCTCTAGACTCATGACCCCAGATCTTTGGGAGATGTTGGTTATGTCATTGTTTCATACTACTTCTATCTAACTTATTGGTTAATAGACTTGTTAAACCGTTAATTTAATGCTATAAATTGGTAATGGGATGTGTGATTGAGTTGTGAGTGTTATATGGTTGGGCTTGCCTAGCAATTGTGTTGGGCGCCATCACGACCGGGAATGGGGTCGTGACAAAATGCTTCCAGGTATGTTCAGTTATGTTCTGCACTCTTATTTTCATTCTTCTTCTTCCTCTTCTTTTTATTTTTCTTTCTAAACGTCCAAAAAGTACCGAAATGCTGGCGATTTTTTTTCAAAAAACATTTGCCCAATTTTTCTAGTCAGATATTATCTCGAACTCAAAGGTCACTAAAACAACAAGCTTTTCTTGAAAATAACTTGAAAACAGAAAATTTTGACTATACTTACTGTTACCGGAGAGTTGGAGAGTTGAATTTATCGAACCCCAAAAATAAGTTGGTTATTTCTATCTCTTATGTTCCTGCATTATCTCATCCAGTTAATCCCTTTCTTGGGAGGTATATGCATATGATTTTGAAAAATAAGTATTGGAATAATACGGAAATATTGTTATTTTTTGGGACAAAGAGAATATTTATTTCTTTTTCCCACAATTTTAATAGATTTTCTTCTTCAACTTCAAATAACCTTACTGAATTTTTGCATGATGTTAAAAGGACTTGAGAATTATATATTAAACATAATATCATTCTTTCAATGTTCTTCCATTTCCCTTATATTGTGTTTAATATATAATTCTCATGTCCTACTTGTATGTTCTTGTTTGATGTTTCTTTCTATTTGCAGCGAATGTCTAAAACTAACATTGAGAAACGGAAAAAGTTGAAGAATCCTCACATTGCTGGAAAAAGAAGTTTTGCTTTAGTTCGCTCTAAGTTGGTGTGTAACTAGCAAATCATGAAAAAAAAAATCAGTTTGAGCTTTTGTTTTGTTCATGGCAGATCAGTAGGAATGCTGATTCACTTTAATGTAACTAGGAAAACGACAAGGGAACTTCGGATCCTTTATCAGCAAAGGAAGCCTTTGTAGTTACAAGAAAAAGAAAAGCTGGTCGATTATACAAGTCCTCAGATAAAGATATAACTAGTAAAATTATGCGAATTATATTTAACTAATGTTATATCGAGATCAATTATTTGTTTCTATTCATTTACCTTTTATTTACTTGAATTATATTATTTTAAATTTTCTTTGTAGGCTGAAATGGAGGAAATTAAAGCAAAACAAAATGAAAATGGCAATGAGTCCATAGATGCATTTGCATCTGTCATGGGACCTGAACATCCAGGACGTGTAAGATTGTACGGACGGGGGTTACTAAAACTTCTTTGAGAGAAAAAGTAGGATGTTTTGAACCGTCTCAAATACTTCAAATTCTATACAAACATTGGAGGAGAAGATACAAAGAATGGAGGAAAAAATTGGGGAACAAAAGGCAACTATCCGTCAAGAAGTTGTTGCAGATGTCCTTGCACGACTTTAGCGTTCAGGAATTGATATTGATGCTAACATTATTCTAGTGGCATCGGGTGATAATTCATTGGGAGAAGCTTCATCTACTCAACAAACAACATTGCAATCAATCCGTCATCCATCTACTGGTACCATCAAAGAAGGCCAACTCATTCCAGGTATTAACTCATTACAAAATTTAATAATTTTGGGGAGATCTACTGTCTTAGGTTGGTAAAATGCTATATGCATATTCTGTGTGAATTTCTAGTCACATTATTCAGTGAACAAATGTAGTTCGTTTATATAGTAGAACTAAATGGCGAGCCCAATTCATGTCTTTATAGTGATTTGTCCTGTGTTGTTTCGCAGCCGAAAGCAATTCCTCTATCAATTTACTACTTTAGTTCTGCCTTTAGGAAGTCACATATTTTAATTTTATTTAGGAGAATAACCTACTTTAGTCTCTTCTTTGTCTGACTTTGCTTTATATTATTTTATGAAGTTCAAAATGAAAGAAAGTTCAACTTCTGACCTCATTGACAGATTGAGGGGGAAAGTCACGTGTGTTGGTTTATGATGTTAGTTTCTTGATAGAAACTAAACGCAAAGAGGTTATTGCAACTTCTGGAATAGTTAAGGGATGTTTTTTATTCAATCTAGTAACATAAGGATGTACCTTAGGTTTGAGCCATAGTTGAGGGATGTTTTTAGTCAAAAACTCAGTTGTTTGATATGGTTTGGAGAGTTGATTGATATGGTTTGTCTGATTCTAGTTTGTTGTATGTTAAATTCATTGTAACAGACGAGGGAGTTGAAAAGAATTCTTTTGAATAACATAATGTTGTTTTGAGCAGGTTGAATTTTTTTGAGATAGTCTTATTTACAAAGGAAACTCTGCCGAAAATTTTAAAAATTTAGAGAGTTAGAAATTTTTTTTGTTATCAAATTGGTCATTCAACACTTTGATATTCAATTATCTTAAGATTTTCTTTGTTTAATTATTTATGATTGAATTTTGTAGGTGCATCGATTGCGGATGAAAGCAATGAAGACCTTACTTGAGTTTTGTTGATCGCTGTTAGACTTTCTATCATCATGTTCAAGGATATTTTAGTTTAGAACTTTTTGTATGCAAATTAAAACTCATCTATTTTTGAATTTTGAATTGTTGATCAAACAATGTATTCATATTTTGTTTTGTATATGTATTATGAAATTTAGATATTTTAATCTTATTTTGTGGTTTCAAACAATATATTCATATTTAGTTTTGTATATGTGTTATGAAATTTAGATATTTTAATCTTATTTCATGGTTTCTATAAGTTAGTGTATAAACTTTTATTGCATAAGATAATATTTCTCATTTTTCTTTCAAAATATTAGATATTATGATAGTGAATTGTTGTGATGGACGATATAACCATTCCAATAGATCTAGAATATAACAATAACAGCCCTCTAATAATCGTTGCATATGTTGCAATATCCGTTGCAATAGGATATAGATATTTGTTCCAATATATAACAAAACCATTACAATAAATCATGACAACCGTTGTCATAGACTACAACAATTGTTAAAATAACTATAACACAATGGTTTAAATCCGTTCCAATAAAACAAAAAACCGTTCTCATAGGCTAGTCGATAGTTGCAGTTATAACCGTTACAATAGTTGCATACAAAGACGGTTTTAAAATCGTTACACATAACCGTTCCAGTTGGCCTATTGTAACACTGGATCTGGAAACACTTCATAAACCGTCCCATTAGTACTACAGGGACGGTTGTAGTATGTATAAGGAGGGTTTTGAAAGGGTTGTCATAGGCTTAATTTCTAGTAGTAAGTTAGGAGAGAATTTTCCTTTGGCTTCATCCGGATGTGGGAAGATCTTTTATAGCATCAGCCGTCCCGGTGCGAGCTGTCTTGGTTCGACCCTTTTATTGAAAGCTCTGGACATTCTGTTTTAATAAAGCTGACCGTGACATACCGTGTTCATTCTTTTTCGGTCTATAAGGGCAAATTGCTCATAGCGGCTCCTTATCCATTATGCATTGCTGAGTTCGACATCCTGTATGATTCTTAAAGAAGGGATTTCTACCTCCGCTGGAATGACAACTTCTATACCATAAACGAGTAAGTAGGGAGTTGCCCCAGTTGATGTGCGGACTGTAGTGCGGTACCCTAATAGGGCAAAGGGTAACTTCTCGTGCCATTGTTTGTGGTTTTCTACCATCTTCCTTAATATCTTCTTGATATTCTTGTTAGCACCTTCCGTAGCCCCATTGATTTGAGGCATATGTGTTGTAGAATTTTTGTGCTTGATTTTAAAAGTTTCACACATGGGTTTGATCAGATCACTGTTGAGATTGGCGGCATTATCAGTGATAATGGACTTGGGAACTCTGAATCGGCAAACAATACGACCCTTGACAAATGAAACGATTACTTTCTTGGTTACAGCTTTGTAGGATATTGCCTCTACCCATTTTGTGAAGTAGCCAATGGCCACTAAAATAAACCTATGCTCATTTGAAGCAGTGGGCTTGATCGAACCAATGACATCCATTCTCCAGACAGCAAAGGGCCAAGGTGCACTTGTTGCATTGAGATCATTAAGTGGTACCCTTATCATGTCTGCATGTACCTGACATTGGTGGCATTTCTGTACGTACAGGATGCAATCCGTCTCCATGGTCATCCAAAAATATCGGGTATGATGATTTTCTTGGCTAGAACAAAATCATTCATATGTGGTCCACAAGTTCTGGCATGTATTTCTTCAAGCAATTTGGAAGCTTCCTTTGAGTCAACACACCTTATCAATACTAGATCAGGGGTTATTCTGTACAGGGTCCCTCCATTTTGAAAAAAAATGATTGGTATCTTCCGCTGCGTGCACTTTTGAGTGTGGTTTGCCTGCTCTGAATATTCTCCTGTTGTCAAATATTCTGATGTTGTGGAACCAAGGCTTTCCATCCGTCTCCTCTTCAACATAAGCACAGTAATCTAGTTGATTGTGGATCCTCACCGAGACGGGATCAAAGAAATTTTTGTCTAGATGTTGTATCATTGATTACAAAGTGTCTAGTGCATCTGCAAACTCATTTTGAATTCTGGGTACATGTTTGAATTCTATCTTTGTGAATCTTTTCATCAATTTTCGTACATGATACAAGTAGGGCAGAATCTTGGTGTTCTTCATAGCCTACTCTACTTGAACATGATTTACCAGAAGATCTGAATCACCAATCACCAGCAGATATTGTATATTCATATCGATGGCCAGATTGAGCCCCATGATGCATGCCTCGTATTCTCCATGTTATGGTGCATGGAAACTTGAGTTCTGCAGATATTAGGTAATGTTGACCTATTTTTGACACCAACACTATTCCAATACCTACTCTTTTGAAGTTTGCATCTCCATCGAAAAACATTCTCCAACCATCGTAGGCTTCAGCAATGTCTTCTCCTACGAACGATACGTCTTCATCAGGAAAATACATTTTTGAAGGTTCATATTCTCCTCCCACATCATTTTCAGGAAGAGGGTCTATCAATGCTTGTTCATTGACCGCCTTCTGAGATATATAGATGATATCGAACTCACTTAATAGTATCTGCCACTTGGCTAACTTCCCAGTCGGCATGGGCTTCTGAAATATGTACTTCAGAGGGTGCATCCTAGATATGAGGTACATGGTATAGGCACAAAAGTAATGCCTCAATTTGTGAGTCGTCCAAGTCAAAGCACAACAAGTGCGTTCCAATAGAGAATATCGTGCTACGTAAGGTGTGAACTTCTTACTCAAGTAGTACATGGCATGCTCCTTTCTTCATATCTCATCATGTTGTCCCAAAACACATCTAAAATCTCCATCTAATACAGATAGATAGAGTAGCAAAGGTATCCCAGGTTCTTGAGGGACTTGGACTGGTGGTATGGACAGGTACTCCTTGATTTTGTCGAAAGCTTTCTGACAATCTTCGGTCCAACTCGTTTCAGCATCTTTCCGCAACAATTTGAAGATGGGTTCACATATAATTGTGGATTGTGCTATGAAGCGGCTAATGTAGTTGATACATCTTAGGAAGCTCATCACTTCCTTTTTGCTCTTTGGAGGTGGTAACTCCTGGATAGCCTTAACTTTGAATGAGTCCAACTTGATTCCTCGACCGCTAATAATGAATCCCAGTAGGATTCCAGCGGGAACCCCGTTGTAGAATTTGTAGGGTTCAGTTTTAAGTTTTACCTCCTTAATCTGTCAAAGAACTTTCTCAAGTCTGCTATATGATATGCGGACCTCTTGGATTGTATTATGAAGTCATCAACATGCACCTCTATTTCCTTGTGTACCACATCATGGAAGATGGTTGTCATGGCCCTCATGTAAGTAGCGCCAGTGTTCTTCAGACCGAATATCAACATCCTGTAGTAGTATAATCCCTACGGTGTAATGGAAGTTTTTTTCTCTGTATCTTCTTCATCCATCCAGATCTGGTGATAACCGAAGAATCAATTTACAAAGTATTGGAGTTCATGCTTAGTGCAATTAGCGATCAGGATATGTATGTTTGGTAGCGTAAAGTCATCCTTACGACTTGCTCTATTTAAGTCTCGATAGTCAACACATACTCTGACTTTCCCATGTTTCTTCGGAACTGGTACAATGATGGCTAACCAGGTTGGGTACTCAACTACCTTGAGGACTTTGGCTTTGATCTGCTTAGTAACTTCCTCCATGAGTTTGAGGCTCATGTATGGTTTGAACTTTCTGAGTTTCTGCTTCACTGGCGAACACATTGGATTGGTAGGTAATTTATGAGACACTATGGATGTGCTCAAACTAGTCATGTCATCATACTACCGTGCAAATATATCCTCATATTCCTTCGAGAAACAAATTTACTCCTCCTTCTCTTTCGGTGATAAGTGAATGCTTATGCGAGTCTCTTTGACGGCCTCGGCGTCTCCCAAATTTACTGCTTCAATTTTGTTCAGGTTGGATTGAGGATTATTCTCAAAGTTCTAGACCTCTCGGACAATTTCCTCTGGTATTTCATCTTCTTCCTCCGAGTCACTATCCTTATGTTGCATTATCTCATTACATATAACATTCATCAATTCATCAGGAAAAGTAATAATAACGCTGTGTAGAGAAAAGTGTGAAAGATAATAATGAATAATAGATAGCACTATATCAATAGAAAATAAAAATATCCAAATCAAGTACAGCTCAATGAATCGAGCAAATATTTTGAAGTAAAATGCATCTTTATAACAAGATTACTAAAAACATCTGAAATGCCTAGCGTGGCTATAAAAATAAATTTAGGCTAAGTGCAAAGCTACCCAAGGACCTAGCGGGCCCTGGATGGTGTGACGGTGCAGTTCCTGAGAACAGCTCCCTTCTCTACAGTCTGAATGGTGCATCCTTCTTCTTCCTCCTCCTTAATTATCGCACTGCAATCCATATCCTCATCCTCTAGGAACAAATTCCTCAACCCAGCTAAAGCTTCTTCTTCTGTAGTTCCCCATATTGTATCAGCCTGGTGAAATGTCTAACCCAGATGTGGCACTAGTTGCTCGAGTGAGTAGTAAGGTCAACGCCATGGAGACGATCAATCATCATACTCTTGATATGTATACTGGTATCCGATACCAAAGGTTTTACTATGACGTTTTCACTAAATTGGTTTAGTAATGTCATGGAGATTCTTCCCAAGCCCTTTGTCGGGCCCATATCCAGACCATGCCAGTATGCTTTCTATTTTTTTACTCCAGAATTTGTCTTTCTCAACTACATTGACATGTTTGATGTGGTCATAAGTTTCCCCTCCTAGCCTTCTTCTGTTCTCGATAATCAGGATGGTTTGACTGGTGTAAATAGGATTAATTCAATCTCGGTGAATAATCTCCTCCTGATGGTTCCATTCGAACTTCATGACCTAGTGCAGTGTGAAAGCCACAACCCCAGTGGCATGTATCCAAGGTCGACCCAACAGAAGATTGTATGTAGCCGATATGTCTTGCACTTGGAATTCAAATTCGAACCAAGTTGTCCCTATCTGTAGACAAAGATTAATCTCCCCAATCGTGGCCCTTTGAGACCCATCAAAGGCTTTCACGTTCATACTTCCAGCCCGTATCTCATGAAAACCTTTACCCAATCTTTTCAGAGTAGACAATGGGAAAATGTTGAGGCTTGAACCTCCATCTATCAGGACCCTGGCAATGAATTTATCTTCAATCTGCACCATGATGTGCAATGCCCAATTGTGACTTAAACCTTCTGGCAGTAGTTCATCCTCATGGAATATAATGTTATGACATTCCAGCACTTTCCCTACCATGTTTTCCATTTCTCCGTAGGTGATGTTGTTAGGCATATAAGCTTCATTCAACACCTTCATCAGATCATTCTTGTGCGCCTCTGAATTTTGCAATAATGATAAAATGGATATTTGGGAATGGATTTTGTTAAAATGATCAACAATGGAGTATTCCCTCGCCTATACTTTTATCCAAAGATCATCTGGTCCAGTTTCAATGATAGGTTGTTTTGTATCGGCCTCCTTAATTGATCCCCCAAGTGTTCAGGTGTATAGATCCTTCCTGTTCTGGTCATTCCATATGCAGCATTAGACTCTTCCATCTTTCCCTTTCCATATCACCTAGATTCGGCAACGTAATCCCAATGTATGGGTTTGGAATTGAAAGGAGATATGGTTGATACCATCACTATAAAAGGGGTGGCCATTTTTACCTCAAATGGAGAAGGTGTGGATATAGGAAGAGCTACATCTACCCCAAATAGAACCGATGGGGCTACCTCAACGTCAACTGGAAACTATGTCTGCATCACAATAGGAGTGAGTGTGACTGCATGTTCAAAGTCGCCACCTTCCCAAATAAACTGTATGCACCCCTCAGGATCCCATTCCTCTTCCATCTCTATCACATGCACCCCATCACCGTTATGATCTGGGAGAGGATTATTGCGGACGTTGGGCGCAACTTCTTTTACCTGTATAACCTTGTTGTCAATCAATGTCTCAATTTTATCTTTCAATGTTCAACACTCATCAATGGTGTGCCCCTTCATACCAAAATTATATGCACGTGTTTCATTTGGGTTGACCTATTGGGATAAGTTCTCCATTGCCACAACAGGAATAGGAATGGCATAACCAACAGTAGCCTTCAACCTTTCGTATGGCTGGTCGATAGGTTTAGTAATAGCGGTGTATTGTCTGGGTAGTTTATGATCAAAGTTAGGTCGGGGTTTCTTGTAATTTGGACAAGTTGTAGGTGAACGATAATAGGCTGACTGGGTGTTATAAGTATGATAGTCTGTGCCTGGTTGAGAATATCAGGGAGATGAGGGTTGGTATGTTGGCGGAGGTGTCTGGTATGTGGGTGGAGGTGTTTGGTATGTAGGTGGAGGTTTTTGGTATGTGAGTGGAGATTTTGGGCCTTGAGCCACCATTGCTACCCCCACATCTTTCTTCTTTGATATGTCGCCTGACTTCAAATGCTTTATTCGTGGCCTGTATTGCCTCAAAATTTGTCACCATCCCGTTTTTGATTCCTTCCTCAATCCTTTCTCCCAGTTTGATGATATCAGAGAACTTGTGATTCTCAATGACCATTAGCCTCTCATAATAATGTGGATCCTGTGCCCTGACGAAGAACTTGTATAATTTTTTTCTTGTATTGCTGGTCTGACCTCCATCGAGTAGCGTGCTCATGAAAAGTCTCAGTTGGTTTCTTCTTTAAATTTTGGATGTAGAAGACATCCGGTGCATTTTTCGCGTTGAACCTAAATTGGTCCATAATTTTTGATGTCATACTCACCCAATTGGCCCACTTTTTATGGTTCTAGATTATGTACCAGAATAGGGCATCTCAGGTAAGACATCTCATAAAGTGCTTCATTCAGATCCTTTCATCTTTTACGACCCCTAGAGCTTGTCACAGTAAGTTCAAAAATGAACCTTGGGATCACATGTTCTGTCAAACATTTTGAACCTGGGAGGTTTGTAACCCTCTAGCAGTTCCACGTCTGGTTTTATGCACAGATCCTCATAATTCAGCCCCTCTATGCCTCTACCTCCTTCGACACTGTAAACTCGACTTGTCAATTTCTTGAGTTACCTCATCCATGTTCTTATTGAGCATTTTAACGACTCGCAATATGACCTTTCTCCTACCTGCCTGTCTTATAACTCTGATGGGAGCATAAGGGTATATGCCCCTCAATCCAATCAACACCAAGTATGGAATATCCCTGGATCTATTGTTGAACTCGTCAGTGGGGAACCACTTTAACATCCATTGAACCTAGTCCTCAGTTAACTTGTTGAAAAAATGCACCCATCCTACAACATTCTTAGGTTGAGAAAACATGTCTAGAATATAAGACATTATCTTGGGATGATGAAATGCTATGAGATCATTCTACGACCTTCGCGGAAGTTCTTGACTGTATTGACCTTTTTGGAGATATTCTAGAACCAAACTTGCTGCAGAAAATTGCAACCCTCAAAGAATTTTAGTCCCTTCTGACAGCGTTCTAAGACCTGGTACATATCTAAAATGATCATACTGATAATGGTATATATCTGCCCCTCGATCCCATTCATCAAAGTTTTGTCCACCATGGCCAACCTGGTATGGATTTTGTCTCCTTGGATCGGGAACACTAGCTTGCCCAAGAAACACACAATGAACAGAAAGACCCTATGATGAATCCAACTCAAGGAGGTGATGTAGAACTCGTTATCAAAAATATGGTAAGAGCTACTGTGACCGTATCGTTCATAGATGAAGTCGAAAGGGATGTAGGAGTTTTTCACGCACACCAAGTCGTCATTCTTCTTTAACCCTATCATCTTCTGATATCCCCCAGTGGTGCAATTTTCTGGTGCCAATAAACCAAGGCTTTCTCAAGGTAGCCTAGCAAATCCCCCATATTTCTTCCAAGAGGGGGGTCATTACTATGTCTCCAATGCGGAACACAGCCTTTTCTTTGTCCTAAAACATGGTGGCAGCCACGATCAACATTTTTTTTGGCTAAAGATCCAACAAAGAAGGAAAATTTCCTAAGACTCGTTTCACATGATTTTGGTCACTTGAAGGAAGATCACTCCACCAATCTAGAAAAAGTGATGATATCCTACCGACCATGCCAATCATGTGGACTTCGTGCCTCATTTTCTGCAACACAAATATAGGTTAGGCCCTTTCCTCCTCTAGGTTCATCTATTTATACAACAATGATAAGAACATTGGCACTTATTTCTCCAAATTAATGCACACAGTCGTGGTCATGTCCGTTGGGATTATGGAAAACCCGATGGACTTTTGGGTAAGGTTTGTCTTAAAGGTTTATTACGTGAACAACATATTAACCCGACTAGGTTTGACCATGATGCATGCACAGTTGATTAGAGTAAGGTTGCTATATAGGTCTAGATTGGGAACCTCAAGCGGATAACTTGACGGGGAAAGGCACGAAACTGTTGAATGTACCGTTGATCGACTAGTTTTACCTCAAATATGCCTTTTCTTTAGGGGGTGATATATATAGGAAGAGCTCAAACACTCATCAAGCGTTGCTATAGGATTGATTACGCATGGGTGGAATATGATGTTGAACATGATTTATGCACCAATAAATAGCATGTTGTCAAGTATTTGCACGTTTTAAAAATGATAAATACGGTATTTAAATAATTAAAAGACAGTTATAAAAAGAAAACACTAAGACAAGTCAGTTTCAGTGAATAAAGGAAATCATAAATGCTTGAGAAATAAAAAATTAAATCCAAGTAATGGGGAAATGGAATGGGTGCACATGTATTAATAGAATAAAGCATGCTTAAGACTAATTCACAAAAATAAGTTTGCTATGGTAAGAGCCTAAAATATCCCCAGCAGAGTCTCCATGTTGTCGCGCCCCGTTTTTCCTTGCGAAGTTCAGGTTTCGACATTTATTGGGAACAACTCATTTCTTTTTAGAAATTGGGTATTTGGATTTGAAGATTTGCCATCTAACGGATTTAAGGTACGTTAGCCCACCTAAAGCAGATAACACATAAAAATGGTTTGCATTACTAGAGATCGGATAAGGGCTCAAAATAACTTTGAGGCGAATGTGTTAGGCACCCCTCGCAGTCCACAACGGTGGGTCCCGGCCAACTCTAATTATGTGAATTAGTTTAACAAATTGGCAGTCTAAGCACACATATAAGATAAAGGAAATTTGATAGATAAGCAGTCTAAGCACACATATGTAAATAAGATGATGGAAGTCCTAGGTTTGTTAGCGTATAGGATATCATCTGTACAATACCAAGTAATCCTTCCTTAACTAGAGGGGTTACACGTGGCATTAGCGCACAGGTCATCATATCTTTTACTACCCAATTACCCTCCCCTTGGTCATATCCTAAAGTGTTCTAGTAACCTTAAGACATATCCTATGTGTGCACTACCTATCCCTTTACTTATGTAGTCCCGGAGGTATTTACGACTTCTAGTTAAGGTGGATCTAGACTTTTCTACAGTAATTAAATAGAGAAAACTCTAGGCATCAAACAAAACATGTAGAAATGGACCAAGGACAGAACAATTAAAAAGGCTAACATTTTAACTGCACAAGTAGAGCAAGCAAGTGCACGTCTCAAACAATAGTGTTTCATACACTTACAAAATTCCTAATAATAGGATATCCAAATGAGCACAAATAAGAACATATGCAAAGTTTTATTAAAGTGCAGAACCAATGCCTAATCAGTTGCCTACTGACTTTAGAGGGGCTTGTTAAATTTGGGCAAATAACACAAGCGTAGTTTTCTGTTAATAGGATTTAGTCGCCCTGTAGGGTTGCCTAGGCGCGTAATAGTGACTTTATATGAACATGGTATCTAGTTATTATCCAGGAGTGAAGTAGACCAGTAAATTTAATCAGGCAGTTTAGATCCTATAGGCAGGATGTCTAAGTGTAATAACTAATTTTAGACTTATCGATACTGACAGCTAAATGCAGAAATTGGTTTTAGTATTCTACAGGCATGACACCTAAATGCAGCAATTAATTTTAAAACTTATGATATGCAGAAAACTGATTTAAACCTTGTTAGTATGCATAAACTGATCTTTTCAAACTTATAGGCATGACTGATTAATTTTGAAACCCCGATAGGCATGGTATCTAAATAAACAATATTGTAACAACCTATAGGCATGGTATCTAAGTAAACATCACAGCAAACTTACATACATATTATCTAGAATGCAGGATCGATTTTTGACCTTATAGGTATAATGTTTAAATGAACAAACATTATAACTACTTATAGGCATGGTATCTAAATAAACAAATATTGTAACAACCTATAGGCATGGTATCTACATAAACAAATATTGTAACAACCTACATGCATGGTATCTACCCTTTCCCAATAGGATATGTATAAGAATCCCTCCCTTTTACTAACTTTTCCAATATCTATTTACAAGAAATTATTATTATTATAGACTAACTTTAATAATAAATTACAGAAGCAAAATTGCTACAATTATAGGGAGCCTGAATATAGGCCCAAAGGATAAGCCTGACAGACCAGGCCTTCAACCAGGCAAAAAATACCATAACCTCATAGTGCATCCAGTAGTATCCTCATGTGTCAAAGTTCTCAAGGGCCTCAAGGACCCCGAGCAATGCTCACACCAGAAAAGTTTCAAAGTAAACCTCTGTGAGCAGGTTTGGGAAAGCCACCTCCAGTGTGTCAATGTCCAGAGGAGCCTCATGGACTCCTAAGAAATGCTTACACTAGAGGGACAAGACCCCAGATGTTCTAAGAGTAGGAGTTGAAAATAGGAGATAGTTTAAAAAAATAGTTTTTGGATTCTCAATAAGTAAGGAGCAAACAAAATCATTCAATCATTGTGACTCAAACAAAGGTCCCAACAATCGAATATTATAGAAGAACAGGGTAACTTAGAGCTTCCACTTAGTTAATTAAATGTCAGTAGTTAAGCATTCAGTCACATACAGAGGGATAGTAGGGTTGGGGAGTCATATTGTGAAAGGTGAACATTTTAAGAGCATGCTAGTGTTGAAGTAGTCATAGCTCCAGTTTAGACATAGGCAAGTATACAAATTTGCTAAAAGCAGAATCATATAGGTCTGGATAAAACAAAGGTAAACAGGTTGAAAAAAAGATACATAGGTTCAATTAAATAGAAATAGGGATGATATTGCAGTAAACATATGGGTAGACACACTATTGCAACAAACACATCAGTTTGATTAAGCAGAAAGAAGGCATGTTAATTATAAGGAAACATCTTGAATAGCAGAAAGCATATAGTCAAATTGAATGGTTGTACACATGATGATCAGGAACAATAAACATGAAGCACATATGTTTAATTAAATATAGGCAGGCTGCTATAGAGATCCCACTGGTTTAATAACAGGAAAGTTAACATGCTGATAACAGGGCACAAAATTGAATTAAAATAGTAGTAGACATGCTGAACAGGAAAACATATAGGTTCAGAAGAAGGCATACTGATTGTAAGAGAAACACATAGGTTTAATTGAATGGAAATAGTGAAAGCATACCGGTTTAAGAAGCAGAAACAAAAGATAAAGTAGACAGGATTCAACAGCTTAGCCTTGGCTTTCAGCCGGCTAGACAAACACAAGTAGCAGAGAGAGATGAGAGCAAGTTTATGAGTGAGTGTGTTTGTGAGCTGTTGCTTGTGTTTGAAGAATCGGAATGAGATGGTATATATAAAACTTAGTATGGTAAAAAAATAAGATAAAGAAGAAATCACAGTCTGTAAACAATCAAATAAAATCAATCAGCCAATTAGGTGATCAATTCCTATGGAAAATCCGGAAGAGACCCCTTAAATTGAGGAGAATCAATTAATGGTACAGAACTAGGGCTCAAATAAGGCAAGTGATCAATATCATATTATATAAGGAGTCAGTCAAATCCCCAAACCGTACTGATAATTAATTAAGGCAAGTATAATTAATCAAGGTCACAAATAAGGAAACAAATAAAAATCCCAGAAAATATCAATTTTAAGAGGAAAATTATTCGAATCCCTAATAGAAATAAATCAGTAAAAATCCCGACGAATACTGATTTTAACAGGGAAGAATTATTCAAAACTTAAAATAGAATCGGTCAATATAACTGGTTCACAGAAATAAACAACATAACAAAAAAACATAACCAAACATGTAAAGAGATAGTCAGGTTCAACATTTAAAAGTTAAAAACATTTTTAAGAAACTTAGGACGAACCCTAGTTTTAGAAGAAGGTAAATGAAATCGAAGTAGTTGACCAAAACAAAAGATTTTCGAAGGAAAACACCAAATAATGCTCGAATCGTTTCATATCTACAAAAATCTAAACAAAATCAAGCATTTGTAGAACAAGGGTTTCAAAACAACGGAGATAAAAGAAACATGGTCAAAAACCATGGATTCAAACTAAAAAATACGAGGAAATCAATACTGACAAACTAGAATGGCCCTAGACAGGCCAATAAACAAATTTCGGACAAAGAACCAGGTTAAATCTCCTTGATATTCTTTTAAGGATCCACGTAGTCAAGCAACCAGGAGGCATAGAAGGCCAGTAGTGGCCGAAGAATACACAAAAACTCCATGGAATGTAGTTCCCCACCGGTGACGGCAATTGGGGTTAGGTTGAGTTGGGAGAGAATTGACGAGATAAGGGATCGAAGGCAGCAGAGTGTAATGAAAATAGGCTAGGTTAGGGGTGGGGGTCATATGAGATTAATATGGTAAGAAAGAACAAGGGTCGTTGATCTTAGAGATCAACGACCAGGATTAGAAGGGGCTTTGGGTCGGGTTAGGTTTCATTGAGGTTGGATCTGATTTGAATTGGGCTTGGGTTTAATAAATTAGATTGGGGAGTCCGATTTTGGGTGTAAATTAAGGTGATTTAAAATAATTATTCAATATTCTCAAAATATAAAAAGTTAAGTTCTGTATAGATAATGTAGTTATTCCTATGTAGGGACTATATTTTCAAAATATGCAGTTATAGTCTTAAAGTGCAAATATAATTATAAAAATACAATTAAAATATTTGAACACTCATATGAACATAAATGATGAACTTAGATGATTAAATCATCATAAAATAATATAAGGGATAGTTTTGAACATTTATGTAATTAAAAATATAGAAATAAATGGATTTAGGGCCTTTAAAAATTATAGAAAAATTGTAAAATACTTGTGCATGTTAGTAAATGCATGTACCATATTTTGAAGGTATTTATGCAAAATTTAAAATATATGAGCGAAAAATTGGGTATCAACACCGGCTGCTACTGAGTTTGGATTTAGGATCTATGGAGATTATCGAGGTAGCTGCATGGCCTTCGCCGACCCTGACTCTCCATCATTATCTTTACTTATATATTAGTTTTTACTCTGTAGACAATGTATTAGACTATCTTCAGTTGTAGATGCTCATGTACTCGGTGACACCCCAATTTTTGGGAGATAATTATATTGTGTTGCGAACATATTTCTATTTTTAAAAGGTTATCCTTAAATATTAGTTGCTTCCTTATATTTTTCCAAAGTTTTTTTATGTTGAAATTGTTGAGTAATGGGATTTCCTAGTTTCATGATAGGCACCATCATGACGGTTGGTTTTAGGTGGTGAAAAAGGCCTCTTGTGACGTGCAACCCAATCAACAGTAATAAATAAGCCAGTAAGGCTTGCTGTTTTGTGATGCCCAATCCACAATAACAAAAGATAGTCACAAATCCAATATGGCCTGCTGCGCCATGTAGTGCGATCCCCAACAACACTTCACAACACGACTCTCAAGCCCACCTCAGTCATCAATCTCTCAAGTATCAAGGGCTCACAATCTCGTACCACTCAGCCCAAACAATGATAACATATGATATAACAGTGAATGATAAATATAGACTGAGATATGATATACAAATGATGAACCACGACTGGGTATATAATTTTTGTAATAGCAGATAACTCAGATAATAGAAATAACATCATTAGGTATCAACCGAATAAGAACATAGTCTGAACATGATTTCTAGCATGAATCACAACTCAATTACTCTAACAAGTAGGAATTTCGCATATGAAACAAGACTTGATAGCAACTCAGTACAAAAATTAACTCGGTTCATGTTTACCGCGGTGCACACCCACATATCTTTCACCTAGCATGTGTGTCATCCAAACACAACACACAAAACATGTTCCAATGGGATAAATGCCCTCAATTCCAAGATTAGATTCGTTACATACCTCGAACAAGCAACATGCAATACCGGGCAAGCCAAAGAGTACTCTAGAAATGCCATCCCGCACGTATCAAGTTATGAACGGCTCGAAACTGGCCAAAATCAACTAAAATACGTTAAATAATGCCGAAGAAAACAATCCCAAATGATAAAGGTCGAATATTTACATATTTATTCAAAGTCAACAAAAAATCCAAACTCGTGCCCGCACCTCGGAACCCAACAAAACTTAAAAATTCGCCAACCCATTCAATTAGGATTGTGATTCTGAATTGATGTTCAAAATTAAGAAATTCATTTTAAGAAAATTTTGACAAAACCCCCCAATTTCTCTTTTGACATTGTCAGTAAAATGCCGAAATCGAAGATGGAAATATGGAATATAATCAAAATCGAGTAGAAAATACAAACCCCAATCATGTGAGGAAAATAACCTCCAAAATCTCCCAAATTAGAGCTTAAAATCTCAAAATGTGATAAAATGAGCAATCCTCAAAATAAGTAGAGTCTGCCAGCACTTCCGCGTGTATAGTCCTAGAGCCCCTTCAACGGCGTCACTTTTGAGACCAAGCCTCCTCTTTTGCGGAAAAATACTCGGACCTCGACCCCTCGCACCTGCGGACTATTCTCTGCTTCTACGACATCGCAGGTGTAATGGACCTTTCGCTTCTGTGAAATTCCTACCTATTCAACCCTTCCGCTTCTGCGTCTCACAATCCGCTTCTCCGCTTCTGTAGATGCGTACTATTCTCCGCATTTGTGGGATTACCTTTCCTGCATAAAATGCGCTTTTGCACTAGCTCTACCGCTCCTTTAGTTCCGCACATGCGCCCAAAATTCCGCTGGTGCGGTCATACCAGGCTTCAGCCAAACCAGCATAACCAACATGTTCCAAAGATTATCCGAACCCATCTGAAACTCACCTGAGCCCCTCGGGATCCCGTCTGAAATTACCAACAAGTTCAAAAATACAACACAGACCTATTCGAGGCCTCAAATCACACATAATAACTTCAAAATCACGAATCGCACCTCAAATCAAACTTTATAAACTTTTGAACTTTCAACTTTCAAAACCTATGCCGAAGCATATCAAATCGACCAGAAATGACCTCAAATTTGCACACCAGTTCCAAATGACATAACAAAATTATTCCAATTTCTGGAACCACATCCCAACCTAATATCATTAAGGTCAACTCCCGGTCAAACTTATAAAAATTCTAAATTGAACTTTCAACTTTCAAAACTTGTGCTGAACCATATCAAATCAACCATTAATGATCTTAAATTTTGCACACAAGTTCTAAATGATATAACATACCTATTCCAATATCTTGAACCACATCCCAACTTGATATCATTAAGGTCAACTCCCGGTCAAACTTATAAAAATTCCAATTCTTCAAATTGTAAACTTTCGCCAAATAATGTCGAAACCTTCTAGAAACATCCAAAAACAAATATGACCATATATCCATGTCCAAAATCACCATATAAACCTAATGAAACCATCAAAACTCCAATTCGAGATCAAATACTTAAAAATCAAACTTGATCAACTCTTTCAACTTAAAGCTTCCCAGTTGAGAATCATTCTTCCGAATCAGTCCCAAGTCACCTGCAAACAAAAAACGATGATTCACAATAGTCACTATACACTATATGAAGCTACTCAACACTTCAAACAGCTAAATAGAAAGTAAATGCTCATAACGACCAGTTGGGTCGTCACATTCTCCCCCACTTAAACATACGTTTATCCTCGAACGTGCCAAGAGTCATTCTAAAGCAATCAATTCATTGTGTAAAATTACCATGCACATACTCGGGGGTGATCCCATGTCACACTAATACATATAGGCCTAACAACACAACATAATTTAAGATCATGACTTTAACCTTAGTCGATAAACCTGAGTACCCAATTTCCAACATCTGGAATTAGTTACAGTACCCAAATCTCACATCTACACCATGTATAAGTCTAAAAAAATTTATAGAGCCATAACTATAACCGAAGATGTAATCATATGATATACTACATAATTCGCATACTTGTAGAAATAATTTTATATCAAAATAGCTGCTCAAAAACAAGCCCGAGGGTGATCCCATATAAACCTAATACATATAAGCCTGACAACATAATATAATTTAAGATCATGACTTTAACCTTAGTCGATAAACCTTAGTAGCAAATTTTTTCCAATGATGAAAGAAACACACATAGACTTAAAAAACCCATCAAATCAACAAGTCATGGAGCTCTTTTGCCAAACAAGAACCATAGTCCAAATTCTAAGCTGGCTAGTGACATCATCACATCTCCAAACATACCTTACTCAATCCCGATAGTGCTCATTCTAGGTTCAATAACCTCATCTCACTCAGTACAAGATGCTCGGCTGACATGCCATACCAATAGCACCTAGATCCACATACCATGCAATCTATGCACCAATAAGCAACAACTCAATTGCACCCAAACATGGATAATAACTCAAATGAGAGAACCGCCCTGCAAGCTCAACACATACCACCACAAACGCAATGCTATGAACCCATCACACATTGTAGAACAAAGAAACGTGAATCTATCGAAAAGGATCGTATCCAAACATAACCTTGTTGCAATGCGAGGCCCATCCAAACACCATTTCATATGAAATACCTCAAGCCACAATGCACAAAATCAACAACCACATGCAATTTGACATCAAGTACATGACCATACTAATGGAGAAGTGAATAACACAATATACTGTAGCCCAGAAAGACCATAACCAAGGCGCAATAAATCATTCAACACCCCAATAACCATCTCGCTTGAATTTCGCTGCAATGCCCAAACAAAAAGGCATCTAGTATGCAAATAACCAATAGATCACAACCCATCATAGCATGGAAGAGTAACATATAGAACATATTGAAATACGAACATGCTCAACTACAACTGAATGACACACTCCTCAACTATAATAGTGTTGAGTCAAGAAATCTGACTCAGTGTAGAATACACATCCTCACTAGGCCCACCAATGGGCCCCAAATCAACTCCAGTCATCCCCAAATGGATAAATAATCGTCCAAAGTCAAAGATGACCTAAACATAACACATACTACCATCTCGCTAACTTTGGCAACATCTTCATAGTCTACAACCATGAAATAATTTGCTTCTAAGAACTCCTAATCTCCTCCAAATACATATAACACAGGAATCACCATAGCCGATCCCAATTCCGCCACTCAAATGACTAACACATCTCCCATGAGAAATACTTCCATAATTCTCTCGTTCCATAAAGAAAAATCTGATTCCTAGCAGTCGATTAATCATGAGAGTATCGCAATACCAATGAAGCATCCGTAACTTAAAATATAATGTGCCTTCTGAAATGCATTCCCTTCTCAGGTAATACCAAGTAGTACTAGCATTCGTCTAAAAATTTGGAACCGTCCATGCGATCTACGAATTCGTCACCTATCCTTCAAAACTGAACCGCGACCTTGTACATACAAGTCTCAATCCCACACAATGCACCGCATCTAGCATTCCATCATATGAAAACACAAGAATCACATTATCGACCATGAGTCACAAATAGATTACATACGCAGTTATCTATAAACCTTCCACCTGATCCTATTCGGGAGAAAATCACAATGCACAACAAACTTCCCATAGTTGTAGAAATATCCATCCCAAGTCGTACTAGAAATCATCGAGAACTCTATGAAGCACATTTGCAAATAACCAAGCCATCGAAATTCAATTCTTCTAACTTAAATAAGTCACGCAGGTTTCCAAACACAAGAGTATTGCCATAAAACACCCGTAGAGACTCATCACATCATAAGAACCCAAAGAACTGATTATACCTGTTACCTTGTTGATCCGACCTACCACCAAGTTATCATATTTCTCCGAGTTCCTTTTGAATCGCCTTCAAGTTAATACTTATCCTCGCCCGTACACTTTGATCTTCAATCTAATTCTCACCACGAGGTATCCTAGCATAAAACCACACAGCCCTAAGGCCTATAAGCCATTATATTCCCTCTTAAGCACCCCAAAAGCACCATAACTTAACACCCGCTCTGAAAAGACCTTTTGTAAATTTAAAGTTGTTCATTCTACCTTACTTATACTAAAATATAGAATCCATAATGATATAGAAATACCATGAGTCTCGACACCAATTCATATCATAGATTCTAGAGATATACAAATCTAGAAAATTCTAAATTGCCATATATAAATCTTGAATCCCTTAGAACCTTCTCGAGATTCATGCACTCTGCTCAAATCATAATTCCACCACCCAACATGTCAAACGACATATGCCCCATTGGCACAACAGCACCCAAACAACTAACCTCGCCTTAATTAAACCGAGTAAATTCCTACTCTATATGCACTACATCTGTCATGAATATTTATATACCCATAAAGAGTAATACATCATGCATCAAGAAATTTCCTTGCTTATGTCATCCCCAAAACCAACCTCTGCAAATCATAACTGATCCACAAGCATGCCTCAAACCGGATCCAATAAAATCGATAACCATGCAACCAAATGATCAATAGCAAAATCCCCCACATGGCTCACAGTCATAGAACAAAACACTCGATAACTCACAATATTGATACCCTATTACTGCCATAATCCCGCACTAGATTCAAACATATCCTTCATAAGCTTATGCAACACAAACAATAAGATATCTCAAATTATCTGCTAAGCTTGCATTCATCCTCAAGACCTAAGAATCTACTTTGTTCAACAAGTGAACAACGTGAAAGACCCCTCAAATACAAATATCTCAAGACTGTTTATCACATCAAGACTGACCCAATAGTCTGTTTCACATCTGAAGACATTATTCTCATTACGTCAAAGCCATCTGAACACATCCCATAATCACATGATACACATTATCTGACTATCCAACCACTTATCAAGTTGCCAGTTCCACCAGTAATGGAACTCCAAAAGCACATACTCACACAATTGAAATTATCGTGCCCAAGCTACGGTCAAAACCTGGCCTCAAGTACTCCAAGCTGGACCAACACCAAAACATAAAAAATATATCTCACACCTCATCCATTGACTTACAAGCCATCGATGCGCAACTAATACCAAGCGCTCACATAACATACGAGTGAGTGGAAGGAATTCAAGGAGATATGCTTCGAGCTAAAGCAAAGTTGCACGTTGTGGAAAGAAATATGGGAAGTTTAGCCCAATGCCATGTATCCTCTCAAAAAAAGGTACAGATGTCATCATACTGATCCACAAGACTCTACTAAACACTTGCTCATGATTTGTAGAACTTATGATCCTAGAGCACTGATACTAACTTGCCACGACCCAAAACCCAGCTAGTCGTGATGGCGCCTAACCCAACCCGCTAGGTATGCCAAATGATGGACAACACAACTCAAATAGGATAATAAGCATCAATAAAAAAAAATAACTAAGCTTTCTTTACAAAATCCCATGGATTAATTGTCACGCGCCAAAACTGAGGGGCGCGAACAGCGCTGGAGTAGGTAACCCCAGCCAAGCGGACCTGGGTGCCTTTCCTATCCCACGTGTTACCCTGTGTTCTCATTACTAATTAATCAAAGGAAATAGCCATTTGTAATTTCAACACCTCTTTACAAAACATACATAGTATACATGGTTCTTAGTGAGGTTTACAACTTACATCGCCCCATATACAAAATACATATTTACATAATTTCATAACCTATATTTCCTGTCTACGGAGCCTCTAAGGATACAAAAGAGTGATACCATACTTGCCAGTAACAGGACTCCAGCTATACCTTACACAAAAACCAAAAACAAGACTCCGGAATAAAAGTGGCTTCAGCCACACAGGGCCTTGAGAGGAAAGGGGCCCACCCATACAGCTGAAGGAGAGTGAAGGAGTGCTACTGCTGGTAGACTGGAGTACCTAATATAGAACCACCTACAATCATAACACGAATATAGCGCCCCCAGCAAAAGGGACGTCAGTACATTTGAATTGTACTGGTATGCATGAACAAACTTTTCCCCAAGTAAACTCAAACCATACACAAGTAACGAGCAGTAATAGAATCAACAATCAAATACACATTAAAGGAACAATCAAAGCCAAACAAGTTTACAATATCTCATTTTTCCCCTTCAACATTATCAAATCAATAATTTCACAATTTTTCTCATATTTTCATTTCAATAGTGATTTCGATCACTTTCCACCCTTATTTCCTCGGCCACCCTTATCACCATAACTCACACCTTATTACTTCGTGTTGTGGCGCGTAACCCGATCCCACCGAACAATCACAATTCATAAACAACACAACAACAACAACAATTCACAAAGAACAACAACAACAATTCTCAAAGAACAACCACAACAATTCACAAGAATTTTCGTAGCCATCAATACCATTTCCATCATATTCAACAACTCATATGCAGTTTAAGTCACCATAATAATTACACACAATAAGGCAAATATGTTATTACCACAGTTGTTCCAATTGCATCATTTACGATTTCCTTCCATCATTTATTTCTCATCTCTTTCCACATAACACTTTCACAATTACGCATTTAGTTTATTGACAATTACTTGAACCATTATATCGGGAAACTTAACCACGAACACTCAAATCATATCAATCACAAAAAATTCCCAAACAATCTACGTAAATATCACATACCAAATATTTGTACACCAAACAAGGTGATTTTACAAAGGTCAAAGTTAGTCATACATACCTGGAGCCGAATTCCCTTTTTAACTTCTACGTTCAATTCACCCAACCATCTAGCAATGTCAATATAATTCACAAGTTAACACGTATATCTTTAAAATGAAGTTCACAATCACTACCCAAATTTATTTAGGTTGACAACCCCTCTTATGCAAACATGTACTTCTACCCAACTCCTCTTACTAGCTTTCAGGTATTAAAGAACATGCATGTGTATTTCAACTTCAATTTTCAAGAATCAATTCAAGATAATTCCCCTTTTTATTTAAATCTCAAAATCAATAAAAAATGGTTGAGGATTTTACCTGCAAGAATGGAGATAAAGATAATAGTCGAACTTTCTGAGCCTGGGTGACTTTGGAAAATCAAATTGACGAAGATGAGACTTTCTCTCTCAAGAACCCTCTCTTCCCTCTCTCTAGTTTGTTCAGAAACGATGTTAAAATGAGGGATTGAGGTGTTTTATTCAAAAAGGGGTCGGGTTGAAAAATTAGAAAAAATTAGAGCCCGAGTTAGGTCTGCGGTCTCACTTTGTGATCGCATAGTGGAAATGCAGTCCGCATAATAGACCGCAAAAGTGCTCCAAAAATTGAATTTCCTGTCTGGGTTTGCGATAGAAATGCGGTCTGCATACCCGATTTGTAGTCGCATAATGCACCGTATTTTGACCTCAAATTTGACTGACACCTTGACTCATTTTGCGATAGAAATGCGGTCCGTATATCAGTTATGCGATCGCATAATGGATTACATTTATACCTCAATTTTAACTAAACCTCCTACTCAATCTACGGCAGAAATACGATCTGCATACTTTATTTACGATCGCATTCTGGACCGCATTTTGACACTTTTCTAGAAAAACATTTATCTAATTTTTTAAATGCTAAATCAGTACAAAGGGTCTGAACCGCGATGAGCTTGCGAGCTACTAGGTTTTTGAGTAAAAGTTTTCACGGGGACTTACATTAATGGTACAAGTCATGAGTTTTTTAAAACATACAATTTATAAGCTGGTACATAATAAATACATCATTTGTTAGAAATATACATAAATAAATTTATAAATCTAAACCTACAAAAAATAAGAGGCATTTATAACCGGAATGCAGGTATATCTTCAATGCGAGCTCTCTCCATACATAGCAACATCAGCTCTAAAATCTGCACACAAGGTGCAGAAGTGTAGTATGAGTACAACCAACGCCATGTACTCAATAAGTAACAAATCTAACATTAGGTTGAAAGTAGTGACGAGCTCAAAAAACGGTCATAGTCCAACACCAACAGCAAAATAACAATTTGTAATAATACAATGAAGGCAGTAAAAGAAATAGCTCGGAGGATATTATGCTCAGCTCGTTCACAGTTACAAAAGAATAGACATGCATTTAAAGTCTAGCAGTAAAGCCCAAATCTTTCACCAGAATCACCAAAATATGAGTATATCAGGAAAAAAAACTGTGATTTTTTCCATCCATTGAACAACAGATAAAAATATTTTATTATAAGATAGAATAAGAAAAATACATCTCAATACCTACATGTCAAATGTATGTGTCAAATAATGAATGTCATAATACCGTCTAGCATGAGAAAAATACATCTACATGCCTCCATGCCAAGTATTCATGTCAAATGAATGATTTCACGGTGATATTCCCAAGTACTCTCGACCCTCAACATACTCAAGTTGGCTGTCTCAATTGCCCACTTCATCACACACACATAATCTCTCAATATTGTGTGGGTGCCTGGCTCATTAGCCCTTTACCAAAGCATACGTATATATGTGTGTGTGTATGTATATATATATATATATATATATATATATATATCATTGTGTCTGCTCTCACTGTTGCCATGTCAGACTCTAGAGAAGCAGATTTTGCCTAAGCTCTAATAAAAAATCCTATAAGGCTTGTTGCGACGTGCAGCCTGATCCACAATAATAAATAAGCCAATAAGGCATGTTGCGGCATATAGCCCAATCCATAATAATAAGGATAGTCATAAAGTCAATATCGCATGATGCGGCATGCAGCTCAATCCACAACAACACTTCAAAACTCGACTCTCAGGCCCATCTCAACCATCAGTATCTCAAATATCTAGGGCTCACAATCTCATACCACTCAGCCCAAACAATGATAACATGCGATGTAACAGTGAATGATAAATAGTCTCTGAGATATCATATGTAAATAATGAACCAGGACTAGGAATATAATTGTAGTTAAAGTGGATAACTCAGAGAATAGAAATAACCTCATTAGGTATCAACTGAATAAGCACATAACCTATACATGATTTCTAGCATGAATCACAGATCAATTACTCTAACAAGTAGGAATTTCACATATGAAACAAGACTGGATATCAACCCAGTTGATGTTTACAACGGTACATGCCCACACGCCTGTCACCTAGCATGTGTGTCACCCCAACACAGTACCACCAACACATTTCACAAGGATAAATACCCTCAATTCCATAATTAGATATGTTACTTACCTCAAACAAGTCAAATCTTGTACTGATCAAGCCAAAGAGTAATCTAGAAATGCGATACAGTGAGTATCAACCTCTGAACGACTCAAACTTAGAAAAAGCAACTTAAATACATCAAATAATTCCTAAGAAAATAATCCCAAATGATAAAAGTCAAATCTTTGCACGTCTACTCAAATTCAAAAAAAAAAGTCAAATCTAGGCCGGCATCTCGAAACATATGAAATCCTACAACCCATTCAATTACCAGTCCAACCATGCTAATTTCACTCAAATCCGGCTCAAAATCGATGTTCAAAACTCAAAAATTTACTTTAGAATCAAACCCCTAATTTCTCTTTTGAAATCATCAGTCATATGCCAAAATTGAAGATGGAATCACAGAATATAATCAAAACCAAGTAGAAAACACTTACCCCAAACCATGTGGTGAAAATCTCCTCCAAAATCGCCCAAATTCGAGCTCTAAATATCAAAAATATGATAAAATGAGCAATCCTCAAAATAAATAGAGTCTGCCACTACTTTTGCACATGCAATCCATGAGCTGCTTTTGCGGCATCACTTTTGCAGCGAAGCCTCTGTTTCTGCTATAAACACTCATGCCCCGACCCCTTGCACCTGCGCACTATTCTCCACTTCTACAACATAGCAAGTGCTATGCCCTCTCTGATTCTGCAAAACTCCTACCCATTCAACCCTTCTGCTTCTACACCTAACAATCTGCTTCTATGCTTCCGCATACGTGACACATTTTTCGCGTCTGCGGACTTACCTGACTTGACCAAAATATGCCTCTGCACCAGTTTTGCTGCACCTGCGGCACCACCTGTGCCCAAAGTTCCACATGTGTGGTCACACTTTGCGTCAACTAAACCAGCATAACCAACATGTCCCAATGATGATCCGAACACAAAAGTTATTACTCGCTAGTCAATTTTTCTAACTCGTCTTGCCAAATAGAGACGATTTTTTCAAACAACTCTTCTAACTCGTCTTGCCAAGAATATTTAAAATAGTCTAAGCACCATGCCATTACAACCTAGCCTCAAAACTCAAATCGCTAGCACCACATATTTTTTAAAATATGCCTTTCCTTCACAAGTCATGTTCCCTCACACAAACATTCGAGAGTAGTTCTACACACAATAGAGTTCAAGAACAAGTAGGAGCTCAAAATAGAAACATTCACTCTCAGAATTATACTTCATGTGCAATAGAAGACGTATCATAAGCTTTCATGTAATGTAATACTCTAAAATTTTAAGCTCATTCAGTGAAAGATCAAGTAGTACTTTAATTGATTGTAATGTAGGCTTCAGAATGGGTAGGATACATTTGGATATACTATATCTCCCTGAGCAATTTCATACATACAATTCACAGTCTAAACCTCATACTTATGTTGAACAAAACCCCAACCTTCACAATATAATAACTTCAGCTCCAAATTTCTTTAAGCATAAATATATCAATAGCTACCACTAGTAGGGAATATTTTTCAATAAAATAAATACAAATACGAGACTTATTTTTTTTCATCTTCTGATTTTTTCTTTTGAGCTGTTCAATTTTTTTTTCAGTTTCAATTCTTTACAAGTGACTCTCACTTTTGTCCCCCCAATATAGTGCACCTCTCTCCTATTATTCTCAGTTCCCCTTAAAAATCCGATCATACCTCAACTTAGCTTTTAACAAGCTCATAATAATTTTTTTTTAGAAATTCCACTAGGCATTGTGCCTAGGGATCATTTTATATATAACAAAACAAACAAATACAAGTACATAGTATGGCGACATAAACCTTACCTCAAAGTTTTTGGTTGGTACCAATAGGTTATCTACGCTATAATAACCGGTTGGTACACAACAACTATCAGAAGTTAGACCTAAAAACCTATACCACTTAACTATCCATACATGATATTTCAGTTATTTGCAGAAACAAGGTGTGGTTAGAGCTAAGCCAACTATGCAAAAACCCATAGGGAAATAATTCTAATATACAACATGACTATCTTTATGTTGGCTTTAACTATAGGGCTAATGAAAGTCATAGTGAAGAAAATACCATTATTTGTCCCAAAAATTGCACAAGTTATAAAAAATGCAGTCACTTATTAAGTATCTACTAACACTGTTGATACAAGATATGGGAGCACTCAGGCTATAGGTCTGCTTCCTTTGTATTGTCTCCTATGAGTTATTGGTGCCCTCACCTAATGGAAAGGCTATGTCATGAATAAATTCCCCATTGCATCCTCTAATGATTACTCCAGTTATAATATTTCCTGGATCAGTCCATGCACTCCCATCACTATTGAACTTAACAAATACAAGATCAAATTTTATCTAGGTCACCATCTCTGTGGAGATGTGATGCTTGATGCTTTCAATGGTGGTCTGCAATTCATTCAATCTGAGGGCCATTTTACTATAGGGTAGTTAGTTTTTAAGAACAGTTGGATATCAAAAATGATAGAGAAAATGACCTTTGCGGGAGAAGAAGCTTTTGCCGGATACTTTGTACTACATTTATTCTTCCATTGTTTCCAACAAATTATGATAGCCACTGTATCTAGGATGAGCTTCTGCACTTCATTTTGCCTTTTCAGTAGCCACCATTTCATTAAAAGAAGTCTGCGAGGCATGGCTTCAGTCTGACCAACAGGTCTACAAAATATTTTCCAAATGTTTCTTGCAAAGTAAGCTAAAAATGTGATCCACCGATTCTGCTGCTAGGTTGGTGCAATACACAATCTGGAGACAATAGAGTTGCTAATAAAAAGCACTCTATCCTCAGTAGGCAACTTATTTCTATGTGCTCTCCATAAATAAAAAGATCATTTCAATCGAATTATATTATGCCAAGTCATCTTATTAGTGAAATTAGTTTGTTTTTCAGTATTATGGCATTCTAAGTTGAGATACAAGTAAAGTTACCTGAGTTTGTAAAAGTCTATATGGCCTTGTCATGAGAGGAAGGCCTGAGGTGAATTGATGTCTACATGATTGCTTGTGTAAGATGTGTAGGAACTGCTGCATATAGATTTTGTAGGCACCATTGTCCTACCTAGAATTAAGAAACAATAATGCTTCCAGGTCTAGGGCCATTTGTTCTGCAACTAGACAAAGGTCCATTACCTAGCCAATTGTCCCACCAAAAGCTTGTGTTCCCAGAATGAAGTCTTTACACAAGGAATTATTCTACTTTCTTCTTATTCATCATCATCTTTCCCCAATTCTGTGATTGCTAAGAATCACATTTTTTTTTAAATTGGATTAGATCTCTTCCAGTATATTTCTCTATGGAAGCTATGGCCTAGTTATGAACAACGACCATTGTTTGACTCCATGTAGCATACATCTTCTAATACTTTGAAATCTACTTATCCTTCCTCTTGTGCAAAAAACAATTTATACCAAGAGGCCCAGTGATATTTATTCTTTTCCTTCTCCATACCCCAAAAGAAGTTTGAGGAATGTTTTCAATTTGTTTTATGATTGTTTTTGGAGGTGACAGATATGAAAAAATATATATTGGAAGTGATTGTAATACATATTTAATCAAGATTGACCTTTCCCCATAAGATAGCATTCTGCATTGCCAACCTTTTATTCTTTTAACTGCCTTATCCATCAGCCTCGTAAAGTGAATTATCTTCTTTCTTCTAGTGTAAAGTAGACATACTAGGTAAGTTAGTGGTGAATATTTCCTTTTAAAACAAGGAACTTCCTAAAATCATCTAATTCTAGCAAGGAAAGCACAAGTAGTACTCATGATGTGACTTTTGTGCTTGTTTATCTGTTGGTCAAAAGTGCTTTCATAGCTGTTGAGAATCCACATAATCTTTCGTAATGAATCCCTTCCACCAGAGGAGAAAATGATGATGCCATCTGCAAACCTCAAATGATTAAATTGGGAACCCTTCTTCTCCATGTAGAAACCATTGAAAAACTGATCATGTTTAAGTGTATTGGGCACTTTGGAGAGTAATTTTGCCACTATAATAAAGAGTGATTGATCCAAAAGATCTCCTTGCTTCAATTCCTTAGTAGACTGAAAGAAGCCAAACTTGTTGACATTAACAATGGCTGAATACCAGTTGTTTGACATGGTTCTACAAATCATGTCAATGATCATCTCATTAAGCCCCATTATTCTTAGAATAATGCATGTGAAACTCCATGAGACTCAGTCATATGCCTTGGCCATGTTATGTTTGATTACCACATTTGAACCTTCTTTAGGCTTCTTGATTCCTTCTACTATCTAGTGAGTTAGCATGATGTTCTCTGAAATACTTCTCCCTTTTAAAAAAACCATACTGGTTGGCAGATATTATCCTGGGAGGTATGGAAATTAGTCTGGTGCATATTATTTTGAGATTATTTTGTTGACAAAGTTACTCAAACATATTGGTCTAAGTCAGTTTGGAAGTTTGGGATCTCAACTTTGGGTAGTAGGACTAGGCATGCATTAGTCATGTATTTTGACGTAGTGCACCCTCCAAAGAAAGCTACAACTACATTTTGCAAATAACCGAATATGTATCAACCAAATAAGCACATATCCTAAACATGATTTCTAGCATGAATCATAGCTTAATTACTCTAACAAGTAGGAATTTCGCATATGAAACAAGACTGGATAGAAACTATGCACAAAAGCCACATCCAATACCGATCAAGCCAAAGAGTACTCTAGAAATGCCATCCCGCGCCTATCAAGCTCTGAACGGCTCGAAACTAGACAAAAGCAACTAAAATACATTAAATAATGCCTAAGAAAACAATCCCAAATGATAAAGGTCGAATCCATATATATTTATTCGAAGTCAACCAAAAAGCCAAACTCGTGCCTGCACCTCGGAACCCAACAAAACATAAAAATCCGCGAACTCATTCAATTAGGAGTCCTACTCCGAATCGATGTTTAAAATTCAAAAATTCACTTTAGAAAAATTTAGACAAAACCCCCCAATTTCTCTTTTGATATCGTCAGTAAAATTCCAAAATCGAAGATGGAATCATAGAATATGATCAAAACCGAGTAGAAATTACAAACCCCAATCCATGTGGTAAAAATCACCTCCAAAATCACCCAAATCCAAGCTTCAAATCTCAAAAATGTGATGAAATGAGCAATCCTCGAAATAAGTAGAGTCTGCCAGCACTTCCGCATGTACAGTCCAAGATCTCCTTCAACGGCACTACTGCTGAGACCAAGCCTCCGATTTTGCGAAAAAATACTCGGGCCTCGACCCCTCGCACCTGTGCACTATTCTCTGCTTCTGAGACATCGCAGGTGTAATGGACCTTTCACTTCTGCGAAACTCCTACCTAGTCAACACGTCCATTTCTACGTCTCACAATCCGCTTCTTCGATTCCACAGATGCGTCTTATTCTCTGCATTTGTCGACTTAATTGGCTTGCATAAAATGCGCTTCTGCACCAGCTCTGCCACTCCTTTAGTTCCGTACATGCGCCCAAAATTCTGCAGGTGTGGTCACACCAGGCCTCAGCCAAACCAAGATAACCAACATGTTCCAAAGATGATCCGAACCCATCTGAAACTCATCCGAACCCCTCAGGATCCCGTCTAAAAATACCAACAAGTTCAAAAACATAACACGGACCTATTCGAGGCCTCAAATCACACATAATAACTTCAAAATCACGAATCCCACCTCAAATCAAACTTTATGAACTTTTGAACTTTCAACTTTGAAAACTATGCCGAAGCATATCAAATCAACCAGAAATGACCTCAAATTTGCACACAAGTTCCAAATGACATAACAAAACTATTCCAATATTTGGAACCACATCCCAACCTAATATCATTAAGGTCAACTCCCGGTCAAACTTATGAAAATTCTAAATTGAACTTTCATCTTTCAAAACTTGTGCCAAACTATATCAAATCAATCAGAAATGACTTCAAATTTTGCACACAAATTTCATATGACATAACAAAGCTATTCCAATTTATGGAACCACATTCTAACCTGATATCATTAAGGTCAAATCCGGGTAAAACTTATAAAAATTCCAAATCTTCGAATTGTAAACTTTCGCCATATAATGTTGAAACCTTCTAGAAACATCCAAATACAAATTTGGGCATACGTCCAAGTCCAAATCACCATACGAACCTAATGAAACCATCAAAACTCCAATTTAAGATCAAATACTCAAAAGTGAAACTTAATCAAATCTTCCAATTTAAAGCTTCCTAGTTGAGAATCATTCTTCCGAATCAATACTGAATCACCCGCAAACCAAAAGTGATGATTCGCACAAGTTATAATGCACCACATGAAGCTATTCGAGATTTCAAACAGCTTAACGGAAAGTAAATGCTCAAAACGACCGGTTGGGTAGTTACATTCTCCCCCACTTAAACATACGTTCTTCCTCGAACGTGACAAGAGTCATTCTGAAGCCATCAATTCACTGTGTAAAATTACCTTACACATACCCGAGGGTGATCCCATGTCACCCTAATACGTATAAGCTTGACAACACTTAAGATCCTTACTTTGACCTTAGTCGATAAACCTTAGTGGCCAATTTCCAACATCTGCAATTTTTTACAGGACCCGAATCTCACATGTACACACTATATAAGTCTAAAAAAATGTATCAAGCCATAACTATAACCCAAGATATAATCATATGATATACCACATAAATAACATACTCGTAGCAATAATTTTCGATCACAATAGCTGCTTAAAAACAAATCTGGTACTGGTAATAAACCTCATATCAATTAAAACCATGCTCTAATCCTTTATACATTGCCCATGATGAAAGAAACACACAGAGAATCATAACTACCCATCAAATCAACAAGTCATGGAGCTATCTCGCCAGACAAGAACCATAGCCTAAATTCTAAGCTGGCTAGTGACATCATCATATCTCCAAACATACCTTGCTCAATCCTGGTAGTGCTTATTCCATGTTCAATAACCTCATCTCACTCAATACAAGATGATCGACTGACATGCCATACCAATAACACCTACATCCACATACCCTGCAATCTATGCACCTATAAGGAACAAGTCAAATGCACCCAAACATGAAAAATAACTCAAATGAGAGAACCGCCCTCCAAGCTAAACACGTGCCACCACAAATGCAATGCTATGAACCCATGACACATAGTACAACAAAGACATGTGAATCTATCAAAAAGGATCATATCCCAACATAACCTCATTGCAATGCGTGACCCATCCAAACATCGTTCATATGAAATACCTCAAGCAACAAAGCATAAAATCAACAATCACACACAATTCGACATCAAGTACATGAAGCACATGACCATAACAATTGAGAAGTGAATAATACAGTATACCACAACCCGGAAAGACCATAACCAAGGCGCAATCCACCATTCAACACCCCAATAACCATCTCGCTCGAATTTCGCTGGAAGGCCCAAACAATAATGGATCTAGTTTTGAAAATAACCAGTAGATCACAACACATCATAGCATATAAGAGTAATACATAGAAAATATTGAAACTCGTTCATGCTCAACTCCAACTGAATGACACACTCCTCAACTATAAAAGTGCCAATTCAACAAATCTGATCCGGTGTAGAATACACATCCTCATTAGGTCCACCAATGGGCCCCCAAATCACCTGTAGTCATCACCAGATGGATAAATAACCCTCCAAAATCAAAAATGACCTAACCATAACACATACTACTATCTGGCTAACTTCGGCCACATCTTCACAGTCTACAACCACAAAATAATTTGCTTTTAAGAACTCCCAATCTCCTCCAAATCCATATAACACATGAATCACCATAGCCAATCCTAATTCCACCACTCAAATTACTAAAACATCTCTTATACACAATCATCCCACGAGAAACACATCCATAATTCTTTAGTTCCACAAAGAAAAATCTAATTACTAGCAGTGGATCAATCAGGCGAGTATCGCAATGTCAATGAAGCATCTGTAAGTTAAAACATAATGCACCTTCTGAAATGTGTTTTCTTCTCACGTAATACCAAGTAGTACTAGCATTCATCTAAAAATTTGGTACCGTCCATGCGATCTACGAATTTGTCACCTTCCCTTCAAAACTGAACTGCGACCTTGTACATACAAGTCCCAATCCTACACGATGCACCGCATCTAGCATTCCATCATATGAAAACACAAGAATCACATTATCAACCATTAGTCACAAACATATTACATACTCAATTAGCTAGAAACCTTCCACCTGATTTTATTCAGGAGAAAATCACAATTCAAAACAAACTTCCCATGGTTGTAGAAATATCAATCCTAAGTCGTAGTAGATTTCATCGAGAACTCTACGAAGCCCATTTGCACATAACCAACCGATCAGAATTCAATTCCTCTAACTCAACTAAGTCACACAGGTCACCAAACATAAGAGTATTGCCACAAAACATCCGTAGAGACTCATCATATCATAAGATCCCAAAGAACCGATTATACCCATTACTATGTTGATCCGACCTTCCACCAAGTTATCATATTTCTCCGAGTTCCTTCTGAATTGTCTTCAACTTAACATTTCTCCTCGCCCACACACTACGATCTTCAACCCAATGCTCACCACGAGATATCCTAGCATAAAACCACACAGCCCTAAGGCCCATAAGCCATTATATTCCCTCTTAAGCACTCCGAAAGTACCACAACTGAACACCCACTCTAAAAATACCTTTTGTAAATTTAAACTTGTTCCTTTTACCTTACTGATACTGAAATATAGAATTCATAATGATAAAGAAATATTGTGAGTCTTGATACCAATGCAAATCACATATTCTAGAGATATACAAACCTAGAAAATTCTCAATTGCCACATATAAATCTTGAATCCATTTTAACCTTCTCGAGATTCATACACTCTGCTCAAATCTCAATTGCATGGCCCAAACAGGTCGAACGACATGTGCCACATTGGCACAACAACACCCAAACAAGTAACCTCGCCTTAATTAAACCGAGTAAATTCCTACTCTATATGCACTACAGCTGTTATGAATATTTACATATATCCATAAAGTTTAATACAAAATGTATCTAGAAAGTTCCTTGCTTATGTCATCCACAAAACCAACCTCTGCAAGTCATAACTGATCCACAAGCGTGCCTCAAACGGAAACCAATAAAGCTCATAACCATGCAACCAAATCATCAATAGCAAACTCCCCGCATGGCTCAAAGCCATAGAACAAAACACCTGATAACTCAAAATACCGATACCCTATTACTACCATAATCCCGCACTAGATTCAAACATATCCTTCATAATCTCATGAAACAGAAACAACAAAATATCTCAAATCATCCTCTAAACTCACATTCATCCCCGTGACAGTCAGGTCAGCTTTCTCCACCGATCAAAACTCAAATCGCAACACATGTAACATACGGGTAGAAATAAACTCTCTACACAACATCATAAGGATCACATATTCATAGATTACTCCGTAGGTAATAACCCATCTGTTTAGCCTCAAAGTGGCATCTCTTTATACATTTTCATAACCACAACCACTATGAAATTACTTAATCTTCTTAAGTCTGAACTCATCTACAAGATGTGAGAATCAACTTCATTCAACAAGTGAACATCATGAAAGACCCCTCGACATGCACATATCTCAAAATGTTCAGCACATCAAGATTGACCCAATAGTCTATTTCACATCAGAAGACATTATTCTTGTTATGTCAATGCCATCTGAACATATCCCACAATCACATGATACACATCATCTGACTATCCAACCACTCACCGAGCTTCCAGTCCCACTTATAAGGACACCACCAGACATAGAAATCCAAAAGCACATACTCACAAAATTGAAATCACCGTGCCCAAGCTACGATCAAAACCTGACCTCAAGTCCTCCAATTATGACCAACACCAAAACATAAAATATACATCTCATACCTCATACATTGAATTACAAGCCATCGAGGAACAACTGATAACAAACACTCACATAACATACGAGTCAATGGAAGGAATTCAAAGAGATACACTTCGAGCTGAATCAAAGTCGTAGGATATGGGAAGAAAGATAGGAAGTTTAGCCTGATGCAATGTAGCCTCTCGAAAAAAGGTATGGATGTCATCATACTGATCCACAAGACTCTACTACACACTTGCTCATGACTTGTATAACCTATGAACCTATAGCACTGATACTAACTTTTCACAACCAGAAACCCAGCTAGTCGTGATGGCACCTAACCCAACCCGCTAGGTAAGCCAAATGATAGAAAACACAACTCAAATAGGATAATAAGCATCAATAAATAAAATAATGGAGCTTTTAATAAGAAAATCCCATCGATTGGTGGTACAAGTCATGAGTTTTTAAAACTTGCAATTTACAAGTTTGTACGGAATAAATACATCATTTGTTATAAATAAACATAAATAAATTAATAAATCTAAACCTACCAAGAATAAGAGGCAGCTATACCTAAAATGCACGTACATCTTCAATGCGAGTTCTTGCCATACACAGCAACATCAGCTCCAAAATACGCATGCAAGGTGCAAAAGTGTAGTATGAGTACAGCCGATACCATGTATTCAATAAGTAACAAACATAACCTTAGGTAGAAAGTAGTAACGAGCTCAAAACACGGTCAGAGTCCAACATCAATAACCAAAATAACAATTTGTAATAATATAATGAAGGCTGTGAGCACGTGTTTTTTGCCCTACATGAAGATAACTCATAAAAATTAGACTAAAATAATTTTAATTGATTTTTAGGTATTTTTTTTCTTTATTTAGTTGCATGGCATGCATTTTTAACATTTTTAAAAAAAAATCATAAAATTTTTTTTTTAAAAAAACCATAAAAAATGTCACATTTTAATTTCATGTCACCTTAGGTTTAGTTTGCATTTAGGAATTAATTACATTGAGTTAATTTTGCTATTAATCAAAAATTACAAAAAATGATCATTTTTACATAGTTAAATAATTAGCTTAATTTTACAATTTAAATCAATTTAGGAATTTAGTTTAGGTTTTTAATTAATTAAAGAAAGAAAAAAGCAACAAAAAGAAGAGGGAAATGAAAAAGTTTGGTCTTAAATTCAAATTGGCCAAGCATTTGAAAATCCCAAAATATTTTTCCCCCAAAACAACCCAAAATATTTCCCCCCAAAACCTTCTCCAAAATATTTTCCCCCCAAAATTATTCCCTACCCACACTCTATACACCACTATATATACATAAACAATATTTTTAAAAAGAGGAGGACCCCCAGCATAGCTTCTTCTTCCTCTTTCCACCTACAACGGACCTTCCTTGGAATTTTTTTTTTCTCATTTCCCAAGTAACCACCGTGAAGAACAGACCATCGCTCTTCCGGTCTACTTGCGCCTCACTTCGCCTCATCTCTTTAAGCTCAAAAAGGGATCTGAAATTCTAAAAAAAAAATGAAAATAGCAAAGAGCTAAGGAAAAACAAAGAAGAAACAAGTAGTAGACGTCGGGATTTGAAGGGAAACGTGATTTCTTTTCTTCCCAGATTTCATAAGTTGTTTCCACTTAGCCTATATTGTGCACAATCTCTGGGATTTTCGAGTTAGATCGGGCTATTTGTCGCTGAAATCGCTGTTGCTTTTTGTTAAGCTCTGTTCATCTTCGTCGCTATCTTCATTTGGCTCGCTGTAGGCCACTTTTTTCTGCTATTCAGGTACTGATTTTAGTCTCGAATCATGTAACCACTATATATATATATCATAGCATTATAAAATTTGCCTCAATTTTGTTCATCTATATGCTTGATTAAACACTCATTCACTGTTTAACGATATAGTCGGATGAGATGTTTGAATTAAAGCCAATATGAACTGGACTTTTGATTGAAATTGCTATTTGTGTATATTTCCCAAAAGTCAGCTAGCTCATTTATCTAGCATGTGAGTAGCGGCTCCTAACCCAGCTCACCCGATTCAGAGCCATTTGTTCACCGACCTTTGGTCTGCTATTTCTTGCTTGGGAGTGAGTGATTGTAAATTAAACCCCCTTCATTAGAATCTTATAATTCATACTGATTGTTGAATCCCCGCAATTATGTGTTGGATGTAGTTTCTTAGGCTTTGAATTGGGTTTGTCTTGGTAATATGAGTTTGTTCCAGTGGTCTAAATTATTTTGAAGCTCACAAAGTTGAAGAGTACGCTTGAATTCGCATATTTCGCTGCTGATCATGTCCAAATATTTATTCCATATGTTAACCACTTATTTTATAGTAATAGCTCTTTTTGTATCTTTGATCATTGTACTGCTCATTAATTTTGTTAAACATGCATTTAGTCTTCCTCTAATTTGAATTTTGGGCAAAGTGAGGTTAATTCTTCTCACTGTTGTTCGAATATATATTCACACATTTGTAGGATTATTAGATAGTTTGTTTCCCTGTATTAATCGAATCATCTCAGGGACGTTGTAAAAAATGAGAAAGGAAGTTTGGTCTCCCAGCAATAAATTCCGTAACTTGCTTTAGGCACGTAATTAAATTATTATCCTTTCTTTAGAATAATTTGAGGTGCGTCGCGCCAAAATAAATCTCAAATGCGTGGTCTTCTTTAAATTCCTTTAAAATACTTAGAGATTTGGGACGGGCCGTTTAGCAAATTTCACGGCCTTCCCAAAAGATAACAACACGTTAGTCTCTTTAGACGCGATTTTAATAAAATTACATTCTTAAACTCGGGTGTGCATTTCATGCGACCCAAATCCAAATCCGAAAACGTTGAATAAGATTGTGTCAAGGATCCGGGTGCATTTCACGTGACATGATCCGAAAACACGTTCTTAAACGACGTTCACTTTCTTAAATAAAATTTTTTTTTGACAAAAGCGGTAATTAATTCTAAAAACGCACAAATAGGATAATATGTTTTAAAATCAAATATTTTAGCCAAATATGACAGTTGAGCGACCGTGCTAGAACCACGGAACTCGGGATTGCCTTACACCTTCTCCCGGGTTAACAGAATTCCTTACCCGGATTTCTGGTTCGCGACTGTTAAATAGAGTCAAACCCTTCCTCGATTCAGGATTCAAACCGGTGACTTGGGACACCATAAATCTCCCAAGTGGCGACTCTGATTTTTAAATAAAAATGGATCTCGTTTTGATTTTTCCTAAAGTGGAAAAACTCCTTTTTATTATATCTCTTCCCCGGGGTGTAATAGCGTAAAAAAGGAGGTGTGACAAAGGCAATACAAGAAATAGCTCAAACGATATTATGCTCAGCTTGTTCATAGTTACAGAAAAATAGACATGCTTTTCAAATATAGCAGTAAAGCCCATATCTTTCAACAGAATCACCAAAATATGAGTATATCGAAAAAACTGTGATTTTTTCCATACATTCAACAACACATAAAAATATTTAATTATCAGATAGAATGAGGAAAATACATCGCAATACCTACACGTCAAATGTACGTGTTAAATCATGAATGTCATAATACCGTCCAACACGAGGAAAATACATCTACATGCCTCCATGCCAAGTTAGCATATCAAATAAATGATTTCATGGTGATATTACCAAGTACACTCGACCCTCAACATACTCAAGTTGGTTGTCTCAATTGCCCACTTCATCACACATAAAATCCCTCAGTATTGTACGGGTGCCTGGCTCATGAGCCCTTCACCAAAGCACGTGTACATATATCACTGTGTCTGCTCTCACCATTGGCCTGTCGGACTCTGGAGAAGCGGATTTTGACCAAGCTCTAATAAAAAGCCTATAAGGCATGTTGCGGCATACATCACGATCCATAATAATAATAATAAGGATAGTCACGACGCCAACATGGCATGTTGCGATGTGCAGCTCGTTCCACAACAACACTTCAAAACTCGACTCTTAGACCCATCTCAGTCATCAATCTCTCAAATACCAAGGGTTCACAATCTCATACTACTCAGCCCTAACAATGATAACATGAAATGCAACAGTGAATGATAAATAGTCTCTGAGATATGATATGAAAATAATCAAACAGGACTGGGAATATAATTGTAGTTAAAGCGGATAACTCAGACAACCAAAATAATCTCATTATGTATCAACCGAATAAGCACAGAACCTAAGCATGATTTCTAGCATGAATCACGCCTCAATTAATATAACAAGTAGGAATTTTACATATGAAACTAGGCTGGATATCAACCCGGTTGAATTTTACAACGGTGGATGCGCACACGCCTATAACCTAGCATGTGTGTCACCCCAACACAACACAACCAGCATGTTTCACAAGGATAAATACCCTCAATTTGAAGATTATATGTGTCATTTACCTCGAACAAGCCAATTATAATATCGATCAAGCCAAATAGTAATCTTGAAATGCGATCCCGCGAGTCTCAACCTCCGAGAGACTCAAAATTAGAAAAACAAACTCAAATACATCAAATAAATTAATAAAAGTCAAACCATTACACGTCTACACAAAGTCAACCTAAAAGTCAAACCAAGGACCGCACCTCGAAACCCGACAAAACTTATATAATCCTACAACCCATTCAATTACTAGTGCAACCATGCTAGTTTCACTTAAATCCGGCTGCAAATCGATATTCGGAATTCAAAAATTCACTTTAGATTCAAACTATCGATTTCTCTTTTGAAATCATCGATCATATGCCAAAATCGAAGATGGAATCACGAAATATAGTCAAAACCGAGTATAAAACACTTACCTTAATTCATGTGGTAAAAATCGCCTAAATTCGAGCTCCAAATCTCAATGAATATGATAAAATGAGAAATCTTCGAAATAAATATAGTCTGTCAGCTCTTCCGCTCATTCAGTCCATGAGTCGCTTCTACGGCGTCGCTTCTACAGCCAAGCCTCCGGTTCTGCTAGAAAACACTCAGGCCCCGACATTTCACCTACGGAGTATTCTCCACTTCTGCATCATAGCAGGTGGAATACACCTTCTGACTCTGTGAAACTACTACCTAGTCAACCCTTCTACTTATGCGGATCACAATCCGCTTCTACGCTTCTGCGTACATGACCCATTCTCCGCATCTGCGGACTTACCTGGCTTGACCAAAATGTGCTTCTGCACCAGTTTTGCCGCACCTGTGGCACCACTTGTGCCCAAAGTTCCACAGGTGTGGTCACACCAGGCCTCAACCAAACCACCATAACCAACATATTCCAATAATGATCAGAACCCGTCTGAAACTCGCCCAAGCCCCTTGGGAACCCGTCCGAACATACCAACAAATGCCAAAACATTACACGGACCTATCCGAGGCCTCAAATCATACATAACAACTTTGAAATCACGATTGTACCTCAAATCAAAGTTCATACCTCAAATCAAAATTTATGAACTTTTGAGTTTTCAACTTCCAAAACTCGTGCCGAACCATAGCTAATCAACCCGAAAAGACCTCAAATTTAGCACACAAGTTCCAAAAGACATAACGAAATTGTTCCAATTTCCAAAACCGCAATTTGAACTCAATATCACCTAGGTCAACTCCCGATTAAACTTATGAATATTCCAAACCTTCAAATTGCCAAACTTACGCCAAATAGTGTTGAAACCATCTAGAAATATCCAATTGAAAATTCAGCCATACGCCCAAGTCTAAAATCACCATCCGGACCTAACAGAACAATCAAAACTCCAATTCGAGATCAAATACTCAAAAGTCAAACTTGATCAAATCTTCCAACTTAATTCTTCCTAGCTAAGAATCATTCTTCCAAATCAATCCCGAATCACCTGAAATTCAAAACCAAGGATTTACAAGTCATAATACATTATGTGAAGCTACTCAACACTAACAACTACTAAACACAACACAAAACTTAATGATCGCTAGTCAATGATAGTATAGTAAAATTATTGTATCCACAAGGATTGGATTTAAATAATGTTCGAATAACTTATGGTTTACTACTATTTAGGATGATCAACACTTGATTTGAAGTGATTACTAAATACAATTAATCACTAAATCAAGATAGAATGAGAGTTGAACTAAAACAGATTGCAAGCAAGATGAGAAATAATGGTCATGACAGGATAGGTATAAGATAGCCATTTCAAATCAAACTCTGTTTAAATTCACTTCTAATTTTCTAATGATTTTCACGAATTCACTCGATGATTAGTTTAAACGTAAGATCAAGATTCATCCTTCTAACACTAAGAATAAACTAATATGAAACAATGTGAAAATATGCAAGAACACATTAATGAATACCCTTTCAAAGACGAACAGGGTCAATTGCGCAGAGAAAATGCACCCCTACGGCCGATGTGTTGTGCGTCACATTAGTGTGATTCTTCAAAAAGGTTTTCCTGATGGAATTTTTGCCTAACTCCTAGTCACTCACGTTAGGCATCGGGTACTAAGCTTCATTATTAGAGGCTTTGATTTTGTTGCCATTTGCAGCAACATTGCATATCCCTTAGGTTCCACACATTAGCATGTCCGACGTGGCAACAAAATTTCATCCCTTCATTATTATTTTTCTAGGCACACTCGGTTTTCGACCTTCGAATTCGATTTCAGTTTAATCCTTAAACTGTCCATATTCTAGCTCAAAGAAAATTAAAGTATAGCAAATAATAGGTTTAATATAAAAAAATTTAGTGTTTTTAGCCTACCATCAACACCCTACACTTAAACTATTGCTCGTCGTAGAACAATTACACTTCATTTCAAATAGAGACGACTTTTTCAAACAACTCTTCTAACTCGTCTTGCCAAGAATATTTAAAATAGTCTAAGCACCATGCCATAACAACCTAGCCTCAAAACTCAAATCACTAGTACCACGTATTTTTTAAAACCTGCTCACTTTCTCTAACACAAAGGCCAAAGACATTACCTTTCCTTCACAAATCATGTTCCCTCACACAAACATTCGAAAGTAGTTACAGACACAATAGATTTCAAGAACAAATAGGAGCTCAAAATAGAAATATTCACTCTCAGAATTATGATTCATGTGCCACAGAAGACGTACCACAGTCTTGCCCGTACTGTAATACTCTAACAATTTGAGCTTATTCAGTCAAAGATCAAGTAGTATTTTAATTGATTGTAATGTAAACTTCAGAATGGGTAGGATACATTTGGATATACTGCACCTCCATGAGCAATTTTATACATACAATTCACAATCTAAACCTCACACTTATGTTGAATCAAACCCCAACTTTCACAACAAAATAACTTCGGCTCCAAATTTCTTTAAGCACAAATAGAGCAAGAGCTAGCACTAGCAAGGAATATTTTTCCATAAAATAAATACGAAGACAAGACTTGTTGTTTTTATCTTTTGATTTTTTCTTTTGAGCTATTCAATTTTTTTTTTCTTTTCAGTTTCAATTCTTTACAAGTGGCTCTCACTTTTTCCCATCAATATAGTGCACCTCTCCCCCTATTTTTCGCAGTTCCCCTTAAAAATCCGACCATACCTCAGCTTAGCTTTTAACAAGCTCATAACAATTTTCTGTTTTGGCAATTCCACCAGCCATTGTTCCTAGAGATAATTTTATATATAACAAAACAAACTAATACAAGTACACAGTAGGGGAACATAAACCTTACCTCAAAGTTTGTGGTTGGTACCAATAGGTTATCTATGCTATAATAACCGGTTGGAACAAGTATGAGAAGTTAGACCTAAAAACCTATACAACTTAACTATACATACATGATATTCCAGTTATTTGCAAAAACAAAATGTGGTTAGAGTTAAGCCAACTATGCAAAAATTATGGAAGGACTCCTTCCATTTATAATTTGTCCTAAGATGATAACATTGAGTCTTCCCTATGTGAAATGAAACAATTACCTTACAAAACCATAAGGAAATATGTCTAAGATACAGCATGACTATCATCATGTTGGCTTTAACTATAGGATTAATGAAAGCCATAGCGAAGACATTCCAATATATTTCCCAAAAATTGCACATGTTATCTGAAATGCAGTTAGTTTTTAAGTATCTATTAACACTTTTGATAGAAGATATGGAGCACTGAAGTTGTAGGTGTGCTTCCTTTGTGCTGTTTCCTATATATGAGAGTCTAGCATGTCTATATCTATTCGAGCCCTTAAGATTGTCACTGATGCTATCCAGTTGATGCAACTGTGGCATTGAACCACATTGGCCGACCCAGTGATATTGGCAATCATTAAACAGAATGAGCACTTTTAGTTATATTATGACACCTTTAATTCTCACCAATTTTCACCACTGAAAAATTGGTCTATGGTAACGCATGGAAAACCATTCCAGTAGGTAGATAAACCGTTGCCATAGAGATATTGGAACGGTTTACAAACCGTCACAACTGCTCGCGTGCCAATAGAGCTATAGGAACGGTTCTTGGAACGGTTTTCATATCCGTTGCTATAGAGACGTCTATCGCAACGGTTTTTCTTTTCTCTATTGGAACGATTATTCCTTCCAATTGAAACAGTTTAAAACCGTTACTATAATGTGTATGCAATGGCTCATAACCGTTACCATATTATCTAATGCATCACTATTGTAAGCTATTGTGACGGTTATTTATGGATATAACAACGGTCTCTTTAAGCTATTGTAACGGTTGTTTTTGTATCTCTACGATTTTAAATACCTATTGGAATGGTTTAAAGGGCATTTTGGAACGATTTATTGGGTCTATTGGAACGGTATACATTCTAATGGAACACCATTTGTGTCCTATCGCAACGGTTATGGTAGG
>MU741050.1:0-20619 GCA_026770625.1 Nicotiana glauca | reverse complement strand
TATATATATATATATATATATATATATATATATATATATATATATATATATATATATATTATTTCTGTGGTATTACTAATATTGTCTTCCTTTGTTTTTTTGTCTTCTTAAGCCGAGGGTCTTTCGGAAACAGCCTCTCTACTCCTTCGGGGTAGAGGTAAGGTCTGCGTACACACTACACTCCCCAGACCCCACTAGTGGGATTTCACTGGGTCGTTGTTGTTGTTGTTGTTGTAGCTAATTCCTGATTTCATATCAGAACATACTTTGCTCAGAAGCTTGTACAGGAAAGAAATATGTGTTACCAACATTACCATCTCGATTCAGAATATTTGTGTTTTCGTACTAAAACGGAAAGAAAGAAAGAAAAGACATCTCATGTGTAGAAGTGCAGAAATGTGTATCTCAGAAGCATCAGTGCAACAAAATTTAGTATCTTTTAAGCAATACGAACTCAAGTTCCATTTTAGGCATGTAACGTCTTGGCTTTAAAACCAAAAAAGACATAGAGATACATGGATTTGCTCTTACTTTAGATGAAGAAACATACAATGACAAAATAAACTACTTATAGCTGAGGATAACCTAATCCTTTAATACCAATACAGGTTGCATTCATTTAACCAAGTGATGAACCTTATGTACTAACGGGTGCACAAAATCAATACGACATGTAACAGACCCTCAAAATGCTTTTCATTTTCTTTAGCAGTGGTTACATAAAAGATCAAAACTGCAAATGCATTGATACATTAATGAAATCACATGCTAGTAATCTTTAAAGATATCTACATCTGAAGCAAATTTTAGCAGACCACTAATATGGGTGGGTGAAACCAAGGAGAAAAGCTTACCCGTAGAGTGTCCAATTCTGGTCCCTCCAATGCATCAAAGTGTCGATGTACAGGGATATTTTCTCTCTCTGCAGTATTCGACAAAATATTATGTGGGAGAATTTGTGGTGGAAAATTTTACCATGCCAACAAAGTTAAAATTCTCAATCGCTCAAATATAATAAGGAAAAGCAACTCATTAGGAAACACATTCAAATATGAATGAAAATATTTTAACAGAATATCAACTTTTAGATGTCAAGACATGTAACTAATGTTAATGATCACAAACTCTCAGAACAATTAAAACAACACAAGAAACATGCAAATCAATATAATCTTTAACTAACGACTTGATAGAAAGAATAGGTCAAGAGACTCCTAACCTTAACTTGCACAGTAAAGTCTCTAAGATTTATGTTATTATAACCTGACTATGAACACTCAGTCATATGCTGAACAAACAGCTTTACCATCTCTTCTCTCGCACCTAAAATAAAGAATGAGGGTGTTCCGAGACAGTTTCAGATTGATCCGTCAAGAAGCAATAAGTATAGTGCATTCACTTACATAACTTGTGACATAAAATATTCGTCCGAAAAAAGGTTATCACTATAAGTATAGTGCATTCCACATTCTAGTAGGTACGCACCATGAAATTAAATGTTATAGATTAGAAGAAATCAGATTTTTGTACTGATAAGAAATTGGAGATAAGATGTACTGCAGAAAGAAAAATTAATATGTTAACTAAATTTCTATTAAGAGTATAAAGCATAGCTGTGTCAAATTAAAAGAGAGATTTGAAGAGAGAGATTTAAATTAAGGGGCTTCCACCACAGGTACTACTACTCCCTGTTGTCTTCGGGCCTGCTTAATCCGATCAATCGATAAATAACATGTCATAAATGGACAATTCATAGATAATTAGTACTATGATCTCACAAATCATATACATTAAATTAATGTGGATGCTTAATTAATAGTAGTTGAAATTCGTGGATTATAAGCTACTCCTATTTAATTTTCATTTCTTCGATTTACTGTTTGCTTCCTAATAATATTACTACTTTAATTTAAAACAAATTATCATAACCTATCATACAATTGCAGATCTTTCGACCTGAGTTGTTGTAAAGTGCATCAACTTTGTAGACTTAGATTTAAAAATTGATCTAATAAATACTTTGATACGTGTAGTGTTCATGACTTAATTACCTAACAACGATGAACCAGTTTAAGAATCCGCTGTTCTGTCGGAAGTACTGAATCCTCTGGCGAACCCATTGGCATTGGCGACATTGTCGGTCCATTACCAGCTGTATCAAATACTATTATTAGCAGAGAAATTATGCATCACTAGAGAAAATATTGAATAAAGATAATCTATAAACACTTGTAGTACAAGTGCAATATGCATACCGACTTATAATTTGGATAGTCCATGTCTCAAAATCACGTTAATTTACTACCTTCATTTCATTTATATTCCGCCAGTGTTGATGGAAAACGAAGTTTAAGAAAGAAAGACTTTTGACTCATATCAAAAGTATCTTTAGAAGTTGTGGTCTTATATGCCGTGATATTTCTATGTTTAAAGGAGCATGCATGTCATTAAGGATATAGTATAAACTAAACAAGTTAAAAGTTAAATATAAAAGGGCTGCCCAGCAGTTGGTCAATCAACTTTGAGAGAGAGGGTTAGCAAATGCAAAACATGGGATGCCCAATATGTGGAACGTTATGAAGAAGAGGATTGGGTGGATAAAGATGATGCGCAATCTACTAACTATGAAGATCAAGAGAGGGACGAGGAAGACATGCTTTCAGTTGGCTCACCAACAATGACAAAAAAAGATAATGTTTCTATTTCTAGTTAAAAAAGCAAGCTTAACATGAATGCACCAGCATTTATACCCAGGAATTCACCAGGTGGTACATTGATTCTTGAAACAGTAACACCATCATATGCTGGGCAACAACTACTTGGTACAAGCACTTTAGGTGATAACATGCTTCAAAATGCAGTAACTCCTAAAACTGGGCAGCAACACCTATTCCAAAACAAGCAAGATGTTATTGCTTTTGACGACCAAAATATAGCAACAATAACAAAAGCAGTAACGCCTATCAAGGCTGGACAACAGCAACATCCAGGTCATGAACTAAAGCTTTCAACTGCTGATCCGTAGCAGGATGTTCCCAGCACTACTAAGGCATCAATGCATATTAAGGCTGGGCAAGAACAGTAGATTGCAGTCATTCAACGAGGTGCCGAAATGACTTCACAAAAAGAACAACATCAGCAGATTACAACCACGCCAACTGCTGTAGGATCGAAGTCAAAATCTGGACAACAGCAGCTGGATATATACAAACCAGTAATCTCTTTGGAGGATAGAAAGCTACTGAAAGCTTTGGTAAGCTCTAAACCCCTAAACTACTCATCTCAAACTGTTATCACTGGAAATGTAACTAAGAACAAAAATAAGATGCAAGTCCTACAACGAAAACAAAATACTACAGCCTTGGCAAATACACAACATGGAAACGCATTGATGACACATGACCTCGTCGACAATTTTCCACATCCACTGAATGTGGGAAGAGATATGTTTGAGGAAGGAGAAGAAGATGCAATTTTGCAACAATACCGGGCAGAGGCAGTAAGAAAAGGTGATTTATCACCTATGCATAGTGAAAAAACTAACAAGGCTCATACAAGAAAGAAGAGTTGGGATGAAAAGGTAAAGGAGAAAGTAAACACTAGATGACCTCCAATGAGAATTGCAAAATAAAAACAAGTCGTCCCAACCACGTCAACAAGGTCCAACAAGAAGGTCAGAATGCCAGTTTATTACAAGAAGATATTCAAGTAAGCATATGAAGCAGCAAATGCATTTTGTGGACATATTGGATATTTATAAACGATGCAATTCAAATCGACCGTCTGATGGGATAAAGATACAAGTGGGAAGTACATAGATATTAAATTTTTCAAAAGCTAGCAGTATTTACTTGATGCAAGGAAGTAAAAGAGCCAAACTCATTTCAATTCTCATCCAGAGGCAAGGATATAGCTGTATCAGTTGAGTTTTTATTTTTATTTTTATTTTTCCCCTTTAAGTGATGGAGTAGTTTTTAAAGAAAGAGTGGTTCATTTCTTCCAGTTAAAAAACAAAAATTTATGCAATTCTAAAAATGAACTCATAATGTAGATATCAAGTGAAGGATGGAGAGAAATCTTTTAGCAAGTATCACCTTTGATTAAAAGAGTGCATCTCTTTAGCTTCCGTCCTTTGAGATCTTACAACGAAACCCCCATTAATGTCATAGATTTTCATCAGACTCAAAACAAATACAAATTTCAAGTAGAGATCATGATACTCTCTTCGAACAAAAATGAAGAGAGTTGCATTCACCAAACTCCACAACCTAATTTAAACTACTGGTGAAGAACTTACTGATTGTCAAAATATGTAAACTCCGAAAATAAACTTCAACTCAAACAATATTAGAAAGAAAATCAAGAGATAAATCAATTCTTTAGATAAAACTGCACAACTACTGCAACTTTTAAAGAATTAACAGTCGACAGAAAGTATACAGAAACTGAGCAACATATCAGGGGAGCACATATTCAAACTCAAAAACATAGTATATTCAGCCAAAAACAAGAACATGCAGTCCAAATTGAGAAATAGATTCATACAATTGGTAAATAAAGAGAAAGAAGAAAGGTGCTTACCACTCGATTTCTCAGCCGAGATCGCCCGAGAAGGAGATTACGAAGTGCAGATTTGCTGATAAGGTCTCTTTGAATGAAAAAGAATTACCGCAGAAGGAACACGATTGTTGACGATCTGCAGAAGAATAGAATCCCTAAAAAGCTTAGTTTGGTCTCTCTAAATCAATAGCAGAATCAGGCAGTGATGCAGATCTCGATCCCAATTGCGAAGAAAGCTCTTGAATCCTGCAAACAACTCTCTAATTCGCTATATTTTGGAATTTTGAGGTCTTTTTTGACTGATTTTCGCGGATTTTGATCTGATTTGAATGTGATTTTGGGAGTAAGTGGAGGTCTTTTTTGCGGATTTTGGGAGGAGCAATTTTGGAGGAGACCCGCCTTTGATTTATTAGGTATTTTTAGGGCTTTAGTGTATTTTATATTTTATTAGGTATAAAACTAAAAAAAAAAAATATTAGATGGTGGGTCATTCCATTTTAGCGGGTATTAAAAATTTGGGTGAAAAAAAGAGAGGGAATTAATAACCGTAACAGTAGAGATAACCGTTACTGTAGATTGATTTATTGTTATGGTTATATAAAGCGTTGCCATATATACCTCTATAGGAACGTTTTTTAGACTATGGCAACGGTTCAGTTACTAAGTGTACCGGTAGTTCAAACAATTATTAGTGACGGTTAAAACCGTAACAATAGACAACCTATCGTAGCATTAAAAAGCGTTGCCATAGCTTTAATTTCTAGCAGTGTTTGTGAGTAATACATCTATACCTGCAAAAGAGAAAACAAAACTTAGTGGTAAACCTGACACAATCCTTCTCATTGTGGATTTGGACATGATGTGTGCCTTCCATGGTTGAGTATTTGTTGCTACTGAGGTGCCTCCTGCATGCTAGGATGATGATTGCATTATTACAAAGAGAATGGAGGTGATATCTGATAACTGCCGGGCATATAGGGTGGAAGTTCTGCTAGTTCATTTGATGTTGTTACTGCAGTTGTAGTATCTGAGGTAGATACTAATTCTACATCTACTGCTAAATTGGACAATTAGGTCTGCTCCCAGTACTCAATTATATCAACCATAACCATGAGAAACACTGTAAATACGAGTTGGCCTGATAATTCTATTGGTTTTCTTGTGTCTGAATGGCTAGGTAGGTCTAGCACTGTCTGAAAATTAATCATTGATGGTAGGTCATGACTCAACTTTGATAGTGAATCTGTTAGACAATTAGCTTCTCTAAAGACAATGTGAAAAGATCTTGACATAGGTTCTGAAGGTTTTGTATATGCATTTTTAGGTACCGAGGTTGTTCAAATTCTTAGGTAAGACAATGAATAAATAAAGTTGAATCTTCTTCTAGTTGTATATTGGTGAAACCATTGTCAATAAAGGAAAGGCTAAGTTATTGGTGCCTTCACCTAAAGGAAAGGCTATGGCATGAATAAATTCCCCATTTGATCCTCTAATGATTACTCCAGTTCTAATATTTCCTGGATCAGTCAATGCACTTCCATCACTGTTGATCTTAACAAATCCAAGATCAGATTTTATCTAGGTCACCATCTGTGTGGAGATGTGACGCTCGATGCTTTCGATGGTGGTCTGCAATTCATTTAATCTGAAGGGCCATTTTATTGTAGGGTAGTTAGTTTTTAGGAAGAGTTGGATATCAGAAATGATAGAGAATATGACCTTTGTGAGAGAAGAAGTTTTTGCCGGATACTTTGTACTATATTTATTCTTCCATAGTTTCCAACAAATTATGATAGCGACTGTATCTAGGATGAGCTTTTGCACTTCATTTAGCCTTTTCAGTAGCCACCATTTCATTAAAAAAAAGTCTGAGAGGCATGGCTTCAGTTTGAATACCAACAGGTCTACCAAATATTTTTCAAATGTTTCTTGCAAAATTACCAAGCTAAAAATATGATCCACTGATTCTGCTGCTGGGGTTGTGCAACACACATATCCGGAGACAATAGAGTTGCTAATAAAAAGCACTCTATCCTTAGTAGGCAACTTATTTCTATGTGCTCACCATAAATAAAAAGACCATTTCAATCGAATTATCTTGTGCCCAGTCATCTTATTAGTGAAATTAGTTTGTTTTTCAATATTATCGCATTCTAAGTTGAGACACAAGTAAAGTTACCTGAGTTTGTAAGAGTCCATATGGCCTTGTCATGAGAGGAAGGCCTGAGGTGAATTGATGTCTGCATGATTGCTGGTATCAGATGTGCAGGAACTGCTGCATATAATTTTTGTAGGCACCATTATCCTTCCTAGAATTCAGAAACAATAATGCTTCCAAGTCTAGGGCCATTTGTTCTGCAACTACACAAAAGTCCATTACCTAGCCAATTGTCCCACCAGAAGCTTGTGTTCCCAGAATGAAGTCTTTACACAAGGAATTCTTCTACTTTCTTCTTATTCGTCATCATCTTTCTCCAAATATGTGATTGCCTAGTATCACATTTTTTAAAAATTTGATTAGGTCTCTTCCAGTATATTTCTCTAAGGAAGCTACTCCACAGCGATGGCCTAGTTCTGAACAACCATCATTGTTTGACTCCATGTAAATACATACATCTTCCAGTGCTTTGAAACCTACTTTTCATTCCTGTTGTGCAAAATACAATTTATACCAAGAGGCCGAGTGATATTTATTCTTTTCCTTCTTCATACCCCAGAAGAAGTTTGAGGAAAGTTTTTTAATTTGTTTCATGATTGTTTTTGGAGGTGATAAATCTGACAGAAGATGTATTGGGAATGATTCTAATACATATTTAATCAAGATTGAAATTTTCACATAAGATAACATTCTGCATTGTCAACCTCTTATTCTTTTAACTGCCTTGTCCATCAACCTCGTAAAGTGAATTATCTTCTTTCTTCTAGTGTAAGGTGGACATCCCAGGAAAGTTAGTGGTGAATCTTTCCTTGTAAGACCAGTGACTTTCTAAAATATTCTAATTCTAGCAAGGAAAGCACAAGTAGTAGTCATGAATTGAATTTTGTGCTTGTTTATGTGTTCGCCAAAAGTGCTTTCATAGCTGCTGAGAATCCACATAATCTTTCGTAATGAAGCTTTTCCATCAAAGGAGAAAATGATGATGCCATCTGCAAAGCTCAAATGATTAAATTGGGAACCGTTCTTCTCCATGTAGAAACCATTGAAAAACTAATCATATTTGAGGGTATTGAACACTTTGGAGAGTAATGTTTCCCCTATAATAAAGAGTGAGGGAGCGAAAAGATATCCTTGCTTCAATTCCTTAGTAGACTAAAAGAAGCCAAACTTGTTGCCATTAACAATGACTGAGTACCAGTTGTTTGACGTGGTTCTCCAAATTATATCAATGATCATCTCATTAATTGCCATTCTTCTTAGAATAATGCATGTGAAACTCCATGAGACTGTCATATGCTTGGACATGTCATATTTGATTACAACATTAGAACCTTTATTAGGTTTCTTAATTCCTTGTACTATCTCTTCAGTTAGCAAAATGTTATCTGAAATACTTCTCCCTTTTACAAAACCATATTGGTTGGCACATATTATCTTGGGAAGTATGGGAACTAGTCCGATGCATATTATTTTGAGATTATTTTGTTGACAAAGTTACTCAAACTGATTGATCTAAGTTAGTTAGGAAGTTTGGGAACCCAACTTTGGGTAATAGGACTAGGCATGCATTAGTTATGTATTTTGGCGTAGTGTACCCTCCAAAGAAAGCTAGAACAACATTCAGCAAATCATCTTGATGACTTCCCAACAAGACTGAAAGAATTTGACATTCATGCCATTGCGGCCAGCTGCACTTATAGGACTCATGGATCATATGTTAAGCTATTGTTGTCCTCTTCATTGATCATATGTGGGATGCCTGGTAGTAAATCTACACTGATAATTCCTCCTGGATCTAAGAATAGTTGGTGACAATATTCACATGATGCCTTACCAATTGCTTATCACCTTGCACCAATTCTCCTTTCTCATCTTTAATCCTATGAATGAACGTATTCATTCTCCTTCCTCTAATCAAGTTCTGTAAGTACCTTGTGTTATAATCTCGTTCTTTGAACCATGATAACTGAATTTTTTGTTTCAAGACAGATTCCTCAAGCTTCAAGTATCTAAGATACTGAGTATTAAGTTTATTCAGTGCAATTCTACCAGCTGTATTGTTGAAATATGCCCAGGTTGGTTCTGCTTACTTAACCTTCTGTTCATACCCACCCCCTATCCATTTGAAAAATGTCACCATACTACTGCCTGGACCAAATGCTCAAAGCATTTGAAATAGCCTTGAGCTGTTGATGGAAGATCCACATACCATTACCCTTGACCTCCTTGCTCTAGACTTCTGCAACTTGGGAAATGAAGATTTCATTCTCCACCCAAAAATTGAGGAATTTGAAGTATCTTTTGCCATTTTCTTGTCTCACATTAATCTCCATGAAGAATGAATTGTGATCAGACCCCACTGAAGCTAAATGTGTGATGGTAGTAGCAGGAAAGGATGTTAGCCATTTGTTTTTAATGAGACCTTTGTCTATCCTCTTCCATAAAATAGAACATTGGCCTCTAACATTAGACCATGTATATATTGGTCCATAATAACCAAGATCAGTGAGTCCACGGTCCTTAAACATGCGTATAAAGTCCATGCTTTTGTTGATTTGATAAGGAGTCCCTCCAATCTTTTATGCAGCTGATATAATGACATTGAACTCTCCAATCAAACACCATAGAATATTGCATGCCAAAGATTTATGTTTGAGAAAATCCCATAATGGCCTCCTGAGTGCTAGGTTACATTTAGCATAGATCACAGTTATCTTAAAAACATCACCATCTTCCACATGTCTAAGTTCAATGGTTAATTATTGGTCGTCATGGTCCAATATTGTACCAGTAAACTCCTGATACCAAAAACCCAAATTTGATGTTGACATTAGAATATGAGTGTTGCATGGACAGTTGAATTCTATAGTGGTTGATATGGTTTTTGTCTAGAAATGGTTCCAAGACAGCCATAATGGAGTGTTTGTTGTAACAATCCGATTGATCATTTTGAGAGTTATAGCCCTGTTTCCCCATTTGTTTTGCTCATTTTATGATTTACAGTTGTTATGTGACTTGTCCGGGTAGTTGGTTTGTGTTCGGAGAGGTATCAGAATGAATTGAGACACTTAGTCCCATAGATGGAAGTTTAAGTAAAAAATAATGACCGGATGTTGGCTTATGTGTTAACGACTGCATAATGGAGATTTGATGGTTTTGTTAGCTCCTTTGTGTCATTTTGGACTTAGGAGCATGTTGGTATGGTGATTTGGAGGTCCGTAGTTAAACTAGGCTTGAAATGGAGAAAGGTAAAATTTTTTGAAGTTTGGTCAAGAATTGACTTTGTGGTTAACAGGATTGTATTGGGGTTGCTATAGTTGGAGTAGGTATGTGGTATTGTTTGTGACTTGCGTGCAAAATTTAAAGTCAATCGGTTTCGGCATTATTTGTAGAAGGTTGAATTCCTTAGTTTTTATTAGGCTTGAATTGGGGTGTGATTCATGGTTTTAGCATTGTTTGATGTGATTTGAAGGCTCGACTAAGTTTGTATTGTGTTGTAGGAATTTTTGCCATATTTGTTTGAGGTCGTGGGGCCTCAGGTGAAGTTAGGATGGTTAACGGATCAAGTTTGGAAGTTGAGAGGTTGCTGAAGTTCACCAGTTCTGGTGCAATCGAACTTGCCGAGTGGTAATCGCAAGTGTAGGAGAGTAAACATAGATGTGGTCAAGAGGGAGTGTGCAGTGGTCACAGGTACGAAGGAATTTATGCACTTGCATGGCCGTAGATATGGCTACTGGAGCGCAGAAGCGGATCGAATTTGGATTGGGGGCTGAGGAGCACAGATGTGGAGTAGTTCCGCTGGTGCAGAGACGCACATGTGCATGTGTGGTTGCAGATGCGTAGGTAGTGGATCCTTGGGCAAACCAAAGAAGCAGATGATTTCTCGTGCTTGTGAGATTGCAGGGGCGAATAAATGAGTCACATGTGCGAAGTGCTGGCCAGATCATTAAGGTCGTGAATTTCATGATTTCTTTCATTTTGGACATTTCAAGTTCGGGATTAGGCAATTTTTTAGAGGGATTTCAAAGGGGTTCTTGAGGTAAGTCACTTGTGGTTGAATTTAATCAATAATTATGTTCCCCCCATTGATTTTCCTACCTAGATTGTGTGATTTTGAGGTGTAATTTTGGAGTTTGAGATTAGGGATTTGAAAAGTTTAAATTGGGGATTTGGGTTACGACTAGGTATTGGATTTTGATAAATTTGGTATAGTTGGATTTGTGGTTGAATGGGTGTTCCGATTTTATGACTTTTATCTGATTTCAGGAAATGGGCCCGAGGGAGACTTTTGAGTTGACTTTTTGACTTTGATCAAGAACTTAGTATTTATCATGGAATTGATTCCTTTAGCTCGTATTGATTGTATGGAACTGTTTGTGTAACTTATAGTTTCTTGCTATTCAGGATGATTAACATGTTATTTGAAGTGATTACAAACTATAATTAACAACTAAATTAAAATTACAACTAATTGGACTTGATCACAGAGAGTGAGAGTTGAACTAAAATGGATTGCAAGCAATATGAGAAATAAAGGTCACGGCAGGATAGGTATAAGATAGCCATTTAGGATCAAACTCTGCTTAAATTCACTTCTAATGTTCTAATGGTTCTCACGAATTCACTCGATGATTAGCTTAAATGTAAAAAAAAAAGCCGATATTCCTCTCCCGATTAAATCTAACTCTACAAAATAAACTAATATGAAGCACTGTGAAGACATGAAAGAACATGTTAATGGACTAGTCTTTAGGAAACATCTGTTGAATATTCTCCTAACTTGGTTTAATCAATAATTCAAGAATTTCTCTTGTTTACTTAGAAGAATCACTAAATTAAACAAAACCAAATAATGCATAATTAATCTTCAAAATGTTCCTCGTTCGATTAAATATATTGGTGAACAAATTTGCAATCAATTCAAAGCACCATATCTGAATTCATGCAATTAAACTAGAGTTAAATCAACAAACAACACACAAAACACCATATCTATCAAAACCATAGGGCAGAACTACTCGATAGACATGAAGAAAGTCATCAAAAAAAAATTTAGAACAAAGAAAACATCAGATACAACTTTACGATACAAACTCCGGTATTGCACCGATTGTTAGCAAGAGAATTGATAAAATCTTGTGTCTTCAAGGCGTGGTAGCTCTCTAAAACTTTCCTAGGTTGAATCCACTTCAAAAATTATGTTTACAGTACATTTATATCGAGTATGGATGGACCTGGTCGAGAATACCCTTTCAAATACAAACTGGGTCAATTGCGAAGAGAAAATGCACAATGGTGCCGCACTGGTGTTGATGTCCAATTTATCCCAATAATATTTTTGAAATGCATATATAATTTTAAAACCACGCATTAGCATCAATTGGTATTTTTACATTTTTAAATTAATTTATCTCAACATTTTATTCATACAAATAATTACAAATAGCATAACAAATGTTTTAAAATATTTCTTGATTTAATATTATTATTTATGGTCCTATTAAATCCAAACTATTTCATAAATGGCCAAATTGGCACCTTTTGATTATAATTGCAATTATAGCCTATGCATACAATGTTGTATTATTTTACCAAAAATTAGTCCATTATATTTTAAAATAACTAAATAACTATTTTTAAAATACTCCCATGCATGGAAAATATTTTTTACAAATTATTTTTAATCAATTATTTGGGGTATTAAACAAAAAACCTCTTTTATTTCAATTTTAACCTAAAATCTACCAGCCCAAAACCACTTTTATATTAAACCAAAACCTGCCCAAAACCCTTCAGGACAAATACTGTAATGACCCGACCGGTCGTTTCGATTTCTAGCGCTCCATTCAGCAATCGCCATGAGTAGCTTCGTTTAAGGTATTATGACATGTACGCGTGGTCGGAATTGAATTTCGGGAAGTTCAAGTTTGATTTGGAAAGAGGATTCTCATTTCCGAAGCTTAAAGTTGAAAGAATGAACTAAGATTGAAATTTTGAGTAAACAACCTTGGAATCGAGATTTGAAAGTACCAGCAGGTTCGTATGATGATTTCGGACTTGGGCGTATGCCCGGATTGGGTTTTGGATAACCCAGAGCATTTTGGCGCCTATTGTGGAAGTTAGTATTTTTGGAAGAAATTTCTTAAGTTTGGCTTGAAGTGTATTTCAGTATTATCGATGTCCGTTTGGGATTCCGAGACTGTGAATAGCTCCGTATGGTGATTCTGGAGTTGGAAGCGCGATCGGAAGTAAATTCGGAGCCCCGTAGGTCATTTTGGAGTCATTTGGCTAAAAATAGAAATTTGAAGGTTTTGAAAAGTTTGACCAGAAGTTGATTTTTTGATATCGGGGTCGGAATCTGATTCCGAAAACTGGTGTAGGTCCGTAATATTAAATATGACTTGTGTGCAAAATTTGAGGTCAATCAGACGTGATTTGATAGGTTTAAACATCAGAAGTAGAAGTTTGAAATTTCGAAGTTCATAAAGCTTGAATTGGGGTGTAATTCATGGTTTTAGCATTGTTTAATATGATTTGAGGCTTCGAGCAAGTCTGAAATGCGTTTTGGGACTGGTTGGTATGATTGGTTAGGGACACGAGGGCCTTGGGTGGATTTCGAGTGGTTAATGGATCAAAATAAAAAAATTTGAAAGTGCTGAAGCATCTGCTTCTGTCATAACCGCACCTGTAGTTGGTTGGCCGTAGGTGCGAGACCGCAGAAGCGGTCGTAGCCTCGCAGAAGCGGCCCAAGGCCAGGCAGCCCAAAACCGCAAATGCGGCCCAAAATCTGGAGAATCGGTGGGCCGGCCCGCAGAAGCGATCTTTCTTCCGCATAAGCAGTGGTCGCAGATGCAGCCCAAGACTGCATATGCTGAAATCGCAGAAGGCAGCCTTCATTTATTCGATCTTAAGGCCATTTTTGCTCACTTTTCACTTGTTTACTGGGCAATTTTGGGAGCTTTTGAGAGAAGACTTCCCCCTTGCATCTTGAGGTAAGCTATCCCACCTATTCTTAGTTTAATTCTTGAGTTTTGGGTAGATTAACACATGTAAAATTAGTGAAAATTATGAGAATAGAGTAAAACCTAGGGTTTTGTTAAAAACAAGGTTTAACCACGAAATTGGTTATAGAATGGAGTAGAAATCATATATTTTTTTATCCTTAGGTTATAAAAAACAACTTCCTCCGAAAAGTTTCGGAATCCGAGCACATGGACCCGGGGTCGAATTTATAAGAACTTTGAATTTAGGGTTGGGAAATTGGTTTATTAGTTAGAATATGAACCTTTAATAATGTATTTACTAGTTCTTACATTATTTGAATAGTTGTGTACCGTTCGGCACTAAATGGGAGGTTTGGGCGCGTTCTTGAATCGAAATATAGGCTTCGGAGCGAGGTGAGCCTCCTTTCTAACCTTGTAAGAGGGAATTTCCCCCATAGGTAAAATAATTGATTATGTGCTCCTAATTGCTGGGGGTTACGTATGCACGAGCTGACGAGAGTCCGTGCGTAGCTACTATTATGCTATTGTCCAGGTAGTTAGGATCCACAAGCATGTTATACTTGGAGTATTTACGGAACCATTGATAACTTTAATTGCTTATATCACCTTGGATTAGTAAAAGAATTTAAAAAGGGATTAAACGACATTTTTCCAAAATTGTTAAAAGAGAAATTATTTTATTCGGATAAATATCCCCCGATAAGTTCTTAATTGACTGATTAAGCATGTATCTCTGTGTGTACATGCGTCACATGCATGTTTCCCGAGCAGGGTATGTGTTTATTTATGGAAGGGGCCAAACGCCTCGGCAGATTAAATAGATGCATCTATAAGCACGCCGTCGACCCTCGGCAAGTGCACAGTTTATTTTGTTGGATCGGGCCGTCGCCTCGGCATGATTTGTGCATGATATATTTTGTTTCCTAAGAATTTTAAGTGTTGATATTTTCTTTCATGGCTTGATATAAATTGATAAGATAATGAAAATAAAGCCTTCAAAATCCTTTATTATTGGTGTTTACTCATTTTCCGGCTTCATGAACTAGAACTGCTATATAAATCCATGATTTCCTCACATTGTTAGTATATTGTCTATTGACCCCTAGTGAGTGTCGAAGTTGACCATCTCGTCTCTACTTCTTCTAGATTAGGCGGGATACTCATTGAGTACACGTTGTTTACGTACTCATACTACACTTCTGTGCATTTTTGTTGCACAGGTATATGTAACGCTAGTGGCCTACTAGGCATAGCAATGCGGATGATTCTGGGACTAGGTGAGTTGCATTATTCGTGGTGACCCAAAGCTAGTATAGTCCCTTTCAGTATATTGTATTTATTTCTTATCCACTGTATTTCGTATGGATGTTGTATTTGATTTCCTTATCTGTGGATGCTCATGCACTTGTGACTGCTGGTTCTGGGAGGATTTTCGAATTATTCAGTATTAATTCTTTTATCGACTTTAAGTTCATTATGTAAAATTTTATTATGTAATATTTAATGTATAAGGAAAATGATTTCCACAAATACTAAAACTGGAATTTAATTATGGTTAGCTTGCCTGACAGCGGTGTCTGGAGCCACCATGACCCTTAGTGGATTTAGGGTCGTGACAACATAGTATCAGAGCACCAGGTTCCTAGGGTCTTACTAGTCATAAGCAAGTCTAGTAGAGTCTCGTGGATCGGTACAGAGACGTTTGTACTTATCCTCGGAAGGCTGCAACACTATTAGGAGTACTTCCCTTCTTGATTCCTTATCTTGCGATTTGATTCCTGTGAGGCTTATGTCTTTGTTTCTTTCTACTTAATCTTATGCGACGCGAAGTGCCTGTTATCAATCGAGAATTGAGGAACTGTAATAGTACTACAAATGTGATACGGGATGTTTCTCCCGGTGTAGTTGACTGGATTATTATCGTCACCTTATTGAAGGATATTCTAATGTTTCAGATCAGTAATGGTACTTTTGAGAGCTCTAAGATTAGTCACACGTTGCCATGATGCTTATGAACGAATGTTGTGCAGTGGTGATATGATGGTAGTATGTTTTGCCCACGTGCCGGGACAGTGAACGACTTGAAGGGGGGGTTTACTCAGTGCATAATCAAGAGATTCAATATTTTATTCCGGGGAGGGGAAGACAATCGAACTAAGAATGGTCAGATGTGGGCTAGTGGAAGTAATGAGACTTGGTATTTGCAAGCATTGTTGAGTTTTCTTCTATGATGGGATGTCGTTGTCCTAATTGAAAGTGCTAAGTTTGTCGGTGTTATGACCTTCTACAATTCGCCTTTGGGGAAAGATATTGTGAATTAGTATTGGAGATGCAACTGTCGGATGTCGTAAGGTGCGGTAGTCCAGGATTGAATCAGTATTTTTAATGTTGACGGTTCGATAAAGGTGACCTTCGGAAAGGTTTAAGTTAGAAGCAATTGTGGGTTCAGGTGACACGAAGATAGATTTTGTTTAAGACAACAAATGAGCAGCAAAGTATGAGGAAGGACATGTGGGAAGTGTCAGGCGGTGGCTAAAGTTTTCGAAAGTCCGAGTATAAGAGGCCAAAGGCTGAATAATCGATTAAGGGGATGAGTTCTGCCAAAGTGGGAGAGCGGTGGAGCTGAATATGTCCTTTGTAGTGGGATGACCACCTACCTTAAGAAGAGTTTGGAATGATTTGGGATTTTAGCGGCTGGTGATTGAAGCCTACAGAATTAATTAGAATTATGGGCTTTCATGCGGCAAGAGATTTAATATAATGGAAAGGAGCCGCTTAAGTGAAGAAGGGTGCAGCATAACATTTAATTAGAAGGATGTTGCCGCACATTGATGTCCACGAATGGTGAATGGACCTGTGCAATGGAGAGTGAGCTCAGACTCAGGAGGGTTTATTGATGTCGTAGTGATCGTACCCCGTGTAGAGGCGTTGGAATATGCCGGGGAGAGCTTGTATAGGTGGGTTACCCAAGTGAGCAGGTTAGCGTTCACGTGGTTGGCGAGGCTTCTACGAAGAATTCTATCGGTTGTATAACAAAGAAATCAGTTGTGCAAATACGTTTGAGGAGTCAGAATATAAGAATGGGTTTTATAGAAAGATTTCAAGAACTTTGGCGGTTGATTGCACGAGGTTATGTCAATAAGAGATAAGGAGGACGGTTGAATTCCATATTTGTGAAATGATGGCTTCATGCTAAGTGGGAGAGTCCCACCACTTATGATTGGGTTGTATGGTTAACTACTTGCGAGAATTTTGGGCTATCAACATATCGATTGACTATTTCAGCTACGGAAAGGACCATAAGTGGTGATTTAAGCGAAGGAAGTATTAAAGGTGGGCTATCGTTGGCCTTATTGGCCCATGTTCAAACTTTGGGAAGGATTCAGAAGTGTGCTTTACAAAGATGCAGGTTCCCAGGGAAGTGATTTTGACAGGTGCTTCACTAATGGGGCATCTAGGTGCTAGAAGATTTATGGAATTGATTATATTCGGGACCAAGTCAGGGCGGGTGGCTCTCAACAGCGGTTCTAGTGAAATTCAAATGATGAAGTGTGGTGCCTAATGATTTCGAACCTATAAGTACAGTTAAGAATCAAGATTTGTAGCAGCTTATGAGGAGGTGCCCAAATTGTTCTATGATATTTTAACTTGCGGTATCGCATTTGAGAGAATGAGACAATTCGTGGGATTTGAGACAGCATGGCCTCGTGATTCAAGGTCACTTGCCATAACTGCAAATGGAGTATGTTATGGGTTGGATGGAATTAGTATTATTTCTAAGGCAATCGGGGTGAATCAAAAGAAGATAGATTGGTTAGCCATAAGTTAGTTGGCATGTTGGTGGTAGAGATCAACTCTTTTAGCATGATTAAGTAATGCAAGTAATCTGTGGCGGTGCATATGAGGCTTTTCAGCCACCGTAATTGATATTATTCTTAAGCATTCTATTGTTATGGCTTGTTGTGAGGAAGTGGATTTCGGAAAGGCTATGGTGCCTTAGACCACTGCTTAGAGAATTGTGTATTTCCACGGTTATAAGAATTTACCTGTGTGTTGCTATGTTTCTCCTGAAGTGAGTTTAGTGAAAAGCTTTTATGTGATGAAGTGTTGACCTATTAGCAGTGTCAGATTATAATAAAGGTCATGTTCTATCATACTTTGGCATGTTGGGTGCAGTGACTAGTACGAGATTTAAAGTGAAAAAATCAAGGTTGCAGTTCGGTGCTGACAAAGATGTCACGAGCTCGGACGAGCACAAAAGGAGTTTTGATGTTTAAAGTGAGTGGTATAGTTATCTACGTCACCTGAGATCGGTGTTTAGTAAAAAGGGCTTTGTATCCTGGTTAGGGATTCTTGATCGCTTTTCAGCGTTAGTACGGCCGGTGGTTTGGATGTGTGGACATATTATGTGTTTCAGAAGGTTGTCGGAGCGAGTCCCACAGGAAGATCGTATAAGTGTGGCATGTATCCACTTGATTGATTGAAGAAATTAAACCAAGTATTAAGATTTGTTATGATATCGATAAGTTGAGGATATATGTCTGGAGGGCACTCAGTTACTGAGTTATGGACTGTGGATGAGTACTCCGGCTATGATAGTTGTCCTTGTGTGTTATGAGAAGAGGGAAATTAGTATGGACCTTTGAAAGGTTATTGGCTTAGTTTGATATGATCAGGATCGACTTGAGGTCGGTAGATAGGTTCAAATGTGAATTTGGGCTCTATGTTAGGCCAGTTGTGTTCATTTCAATAATCAACTCCTTATGGAGTAGTCAGGGTATTAATTTCGAAGTCAGATATTTCATGTAGTGATGCATTGCGATGTGTGAGTTGTGAGACGACTTGAGAATTGCTTATGTGTTGAGGATCCGCATAGAAACGATGTATTATGAGCAAGATGTCTCCTGACAATCAGATTGTATATCACACCTCAGTTGTGCTTGGGTTTTGTAGCTTATGGCGCTATATGTGCCCTCAGGGATGTTATTATGCATTTAGCATGCTTATGACCGATATTCGGTATTTTGTTGTAATGAGCAAATTTGGCTCGATGTGCATCTCCTTATGTGATATCTATGTGTGGATCGGGTTGCATGCCGCAACAGTGTGATGTTGAGTATAGTTTTCTATAGGCTATTTTGTGTGCCTTGCTTCCTGTTTTCTAAGGAAAGTCCGTATTAGTGCGTGCGTTAGGTAATTCCTTCCAGAGTTTATGTTCCTTTCGTATCGCGTTCAAATTGGAGGCCTATTGGCACATTATGGCATCATATGAGACTTTTGATTATGTCTGGGGTGGCTTATTGCCTGAGCAGTTCGTATTGGGTGAGACGAGATTTTTGGACTTAGGATCAGTGCAATCTGAGTGTATGAAGTAAATTATGGAGATAAGACCATTATTTGGTCCTAAAAGAGGTGGTGGTTCTGTCAGGGGTATAAACCGAATGATTTATTGACTCGGCAGTTGGTTATGAATTTCTGCACATCTCTTCCTTCATGGCGGTATTGTAAAGGTCAGAGTAAGACCTATGTATGTCATGGGGTGTAATGGGAGCATCAGATTAGTAGAATCTCGACAAAGGTGATCAGAAAATATTATCGAGGTCCGGTGAGTAAAGTGATGCAATGCATGAATTCAACTAAGGTATGCATTCATGTTTGGGTACAGCATGTGGTAATTGATATGGTGATCTTATAGTGGGAACAGGTCGGGTATAGAGTCTCGGATATTGGAACTGGGCTCTAAGGCTTATTTGCTTGAACAAAAGGGAATATCTTCCGAATTGGTAGAGCTGATGTGCTCAACTGAGTTGTGGTGGCACGGGAAGGTGCATGAAAAGTTAAAACAGCAATTTCATACCACTCCAGTGAAGTTCTCAGCACGTTCGAGGATGAAGGTATGTTTAAGTGGGAGAGAATGTAACGACCCGACCGGTCGTTTCGAGTTCTAGCACTCCGTTCAGCAATCGGAGGCCATAAGCAGCTTCGTTTCAGGTATTATGACATGTACACATGGTCGGAATTGAATTTCGAGAAGTTCAGGGTTAATTTGGAAAGAGGATTCTCATTTTGGAAGCTTAAAGTTGAAAGAATGAACTAGGATTGGAATTTTGACTAAACGACCTCGGAATCCGGATTTGAAGGTTCTAGCAGGTTCGTATGATGATTTTGAACATGGGTTTATGCCCAGATTGGGTTTTGGATAACCCAGGAGCGTTTTGGCACCTATTGTAGAAGTTAGTATTTTGGAAGAAATTTCTTAAGTTTGGCTTGATGTGCATTTCAGTGTTATCGATGTCCGTTTGGGATTCCGAGACTGTGAATAGCTCCGTATGGTGATTCTAGCGTAGGGAGCACGAACGAAAGTGAATTCGGAGGCCTGTAGGTCATTTTGGAGTCATTTGGCTAAAAATAGAAATTTGAAGGTTTTGAGAAGTTTGAATTGGAGTTGACTTTTTTATATCGGGGTAGGAATCCAATTCTGAAAGCTGGAGTAGGTCCGTAATGTCAAATATGACTTGTGTGCAAAATTTGAGGTCAATCGGACGTGATTTGATAGGTTTAAACATCGGAAGTAGAAGTTTGAAATTTCGAAGTTCATAAAGCTTGAATCGGGGTGTAATTCATGGTATTAGTGTTGTTTGATATTATTTGAGGCCTTGATCAAGTCTGTAATGTGTTTTGAGATTGGTTGGTATGATTGGTTGGGGTCCCGGGGGCCTCAGGTGGATTCCTGGTGGTTAATGGATCAAAATGGAAATTTTGAAAAGTGCTGAAGCATCTGTTTCTATCATAACCGCACCTGCGGGCTGGTTGGCCGCAGGTGCTGTCACACCTCTTTTTTAACGGCGCTTCCATCCCGGCGAAAGGGATATAAGCAAAAAGAGTTTTTCCAATTAA